>OY855913.1:12180700-12363200 GCA_963693305.1 Meandrina meandrites
TGCCTCCAACAAGAAGATATATTTTTGCTGCAGTATAAAGCAATTTCATCCCAAAATAGCTATTTTCTTATTTAAAAGACTCGTGACAACGGCATTGGAATAAGAAAAGCTGTCGACATGTCAACAGACATATCTTGTCATCAAGAGACATTCAATTCTCTATATTTCTTGATACAGGCAAACATGCAAGTGGATTTGTGGGAGAAGAAAAAATCCATCAAACGAAAGTTGGATTCTTTAGTGAAAGATTTGAAACATGCACACATTCCGAATGTCAATGATGTCCAGGTTGGAAGTTAAAAGAAAACAGTTGTACCATGCTAGTTATTTTAACGAGACAGTAATTGGTGATGTGAACTCTGGGGCTGACCTTACAACACAGTATTTATTTAAGGTTTTGGTCTACACCAATGGGCATTTGCTTGCAGAATCGTAATCAACAACAACAGCTTGACAAACCTGGGGGGGGGGGGGGGGGGGGCACTCCCATATAAGGGCTTAATGGGGATGTGCAGCCCAACAGGGTATGGTTTTCAGGATTTTTTGTCTTGAACCGGGTATCTATTTCACCCCTTTTTGGCTTAAACAGGGTATCTTTACACGGGCCAATGTCTTAAACAGAATAAGCATATGTTTGTTTATACAAATTTTGCCACAAGCTGAATTTTTGCAAGTCCTTCCTTGAAGTGTTGACTTCTGTTGACTTTGGTATTCACACCAAGCTTAACTCATATTTGATTATGCTAACAACAATTGTCTTGACGGGGTATCAGAAATCAGATATTCTTGTCTTAAACAGGTTCAGGATTTGGGCAGTTCAGCTTACGCCAGAAATATACGAAGGGTGTAAGAAGGCACTCTTCACTATCACACAACAAGAGCAGGAAGAATTAATCCTTGCAAAAGAAGCAGAAAAGGCCGAAAACGACCCTATGTATGTGGGAGACGGAAGCTCGTATTGGAAAAAATGTAATAAAGGCAAAGTACCTGACGGCAAAAATAAATCGTCTTGACAAGCAGCTTGGAAATACCCTTAAAGAAATTAGTAAGGACAATGTCAAGATGTCATCCCTCCGAGAGGCTACATCCCGAAAACAATAGACATTTCCGGAAATCATGGGATCATCTCACTTCACTTTCAGCTACAATTATTATGGAAAAAGCAAAATAAAAGACTTACAAAGTGTTATAAGACATCCATTTTTATTCAATACCCGTCTTTTGCTATATTATGTATTAAAAATATTATTAAGTTGTTTTTAAAAAAATAAATAAATAAAAATAAAAATGAGTCTTCCAAGTTTATATTCTAGACCTTAAGTATTGCTCCTTACATTGTAATTCAAATTTTCATATCACTGATCTTCTTGTAACTCAAAAGTTTCTATCACTAACGATCCCTTAGCAACTCCGAAATATTATCCAAATATCAACCACTGACAATCTTCTCGTAACTGTCTATTGCACAGAATCCCATGTAATTCTTAGCTGATGCCTGCTTGTAACACGCCACATTTAATTGAAAGTTTGATGTAAAATATTATTCGCTTATAGTAGCTCATGGTATTGGAGCTGAACATATTAGAAAATGTTAAATAAATTTAATGTATAATTTACTAGACAATAACTGACTAAGTAATCACTAATTTTTTTCAAAACAATCAAGATATGGTAAAGATCAAACAACATATAAATTATAGTTATGCTTTAATTTCCAGACTGTCCAACCGATAAACTGTCCTTTTTGGGTCCGGAATGTCCTTTTCGAGCCCATAGAATTGTTTTTCTTAAGTCTCCCCTATCTGCCAGCTGCTAACAGCCATCAGTTTGTCTTGTTCCCTTCTGGTTTGTAGAACCACAATTTATAGTTAACATTATTATCATGGTCCTTGGTTCCCCTGAAAGTAAACAAAAATTTTAAAACACCAAACAACACTTACTGTAAATTAACATTAAATCGACATAAAATCAAAAAACATCTTAACATAAAACATTTTTCCTCCAAATATAAGCTGCACCATAATGAGGGACAGGAAGCAGCACAATACACAAACTTATTACTAAATTTGACATCACCCCTGTACAATTTAATGGTTTAAATAATCCCAATAAAAAATACTCACTGAGTGGTTTCCGACAAAAAAATGCCCGCTGCCATGCCTTCAAAACACAAGTACATAACAAAACTATCCCCCTGCCTCCCCCCAAATATTATCTAGCCAGACAGGTATTTCAGAAAATATTAGAAATACCATCGCACTTTGTCCTTGAGAGGAATCTTGTCTCATTTTCCAAAACAAATGGAGTATTAACAAAATTAATAATTCAAATAGGCACAATAGGCTCCAGTGATGTGAGCTTTCATGAGCCTTAGCCGAATGTTTGTATATGACTGAGATCAAGAGAGCAAAACATTAAAAGAAAAACTTGAAATTAAAAAATATTCCAATATTAGAGTGCTTAAGTACTCTAATATTATTTACAGTAATAATAAGCGTATTAAAACCTGGGCCTTTAACACCTCGTTTTAATATGAAGGGATGTAATAAACGTGTCTTAGCTTGCTGAGCGCGAGGAAATAAACGAAGAGCCCTTTCATTGTTTCTAGTGTGGATCATTGGAGAGCCAAGAAATATGCTACTCAGTGCAATATGCCCATACAATTTTAGAGTTGTACATTGCTTTAAAATGATATAAATCACTTTTGTGATGAAATATTACACTTTTCAATCTTAAATTTTGTGGACAGTATCTCTTAAATTCTTGTTGGAAAAACTTTCCGTTATTTTGTTGTCTTCCTATGGGCAGTAAATTAACTATCTAAATGCTTGAACACACCTCGGGCCATGAGCAGCACATGGAATCATGGGGCATGTGCATGTAAAAGCACTGCTGACTACAGGTAAATTATGCTCTTTGTTATTAACTCTATTGCATTTAACTGAATATAGAAATCTTGACAAAATGCTTCTGGTGCACTTCAATGGTATGAAATTAATAAAGGTGTGAAAGCCAATTAAAATGACTTTGACTCTCTTGTTTGTGTGGTGGTTGCAATTAAGACATAAAGAAATTAATTAATTAAAAATCAAATAATTTTAAGAAATATACAGAGAATTGTATTGCAAGGAAATATGAGACAAACCATGATGCAGCCAGCTATTAATAAAAAAATAATTCTGAGTAAATATATATTAAAACACAACAGCTCAAAACAGAAACCTCATTTGGCATGATGTTGTTTTGAATGATTTGTTTTGTGTGGAATAAAATAAATACACCATTCTAAGTTCTCTTATCTTTTTGCTGCAGTGGTATGTCATGTTATAAAAGTTATTTTAAAAACCGGGTGTCGCTAGTAATGATTATACGGCTGGACAGAGATATCAGTTCTAAATAACAGAACAATTCAGAATAGATCATGCATCAACATGTACCATGGAAGAAAGCAATCCCAATATTTATCATGCATCTGCTTCACTATGGCAGTGTATTTTGAAGTTTTCCGCTTTCGACCACACTTTCGTCTTCACAGTTTATAAAAAGACTACTTGACTGCTTGGCCACAGTTCGACTTGTTGGAAAACTGATTAACTCGGGCAATCCATGATATAAACCAGACATTGTGATACCCAAAGCTTAATTTATAACACACAATGTAGGTGAGTAAAATTGACTGATCATTTTTTTGGTCACTTGCTCTGTATTAACTTCAATGGCATATCCTTCCTATAGAAATACCCCGTTATTGAGCCGAGTTTCAAGTTTTCATGCTGAATCGATTTCGAGAAAAAGCGATTTTTCTGTGCGAACAACCAAAATTTACCAACACATTTTCCCACTCGAAGAAAATGACCAAATCTCTTGAGACTTTCCTCTATGAAGTTATTTTCAACTACAGTTATAAGTCACTCACCTCTTCAGAAAGAGAAATCGTAGTCAATCTTCACTGTCCAAAAACAAAGCACTTGGAACGTAAATAAGTGGAGAAAATCAGCTTGAAATATCGTTGTGTTGCGAACGCAAGGCCGCCATTTTCGAAATCACTCCAAAGCTGCGCGCTTCTTTCTTCGTGACGTCACGATGGCTACGCGCATACAGACAGTGGATTTGACGAGTTGACCCCTCCCTCCTGGGAGGGATAAATGTAGAGCGGGATTTTCTAAGCTGAATTTCTAAGCTGTGTTCAATCCGCGCTCCTTTCGACTGGCTATTACAGCATTATCCTGAAGGTTAAACAGGTTATTTGCTTGGAGAGTTTGTTTCTAAAAAAAAGACTTGGTGTCAGTGCTTTCAACAGGGTACGGAAAATCCTTGTTCTTCAGGTTTTGCCTCGAATGTTGTCCGAGAGGGATAGCAGGTCAATGAGTTTGTTTTACCTTGAGTTGAGTTTTTTGGCCGTGAGTATTGTTGTTGTGCAAGGAGTTCGTTTCGTTTTTCCGTGACCTCAGTTTGTTTTGCTGTGAGTTTCTTTCAATCTTTGTTGTGTTCATTTTGTTTGGCAGCGAGTTGACATTGTTTTGTCTTGACTTGAGTTTGTCATTTGCCGAGAGTTGAGTTTATTTTGCTGTGAGTTTCGTTGTTGTGCCGTGTGTTCCTTTGGTTTTGCCGTGACTTGTGTTTGCTTTGCCGTGAGTTTCTTTGTTGTGGTATAAGTTCACTGATTTTTTTAGCCGCGTTTTAGCCGTGAGGAGAGTCTGTTTTGCCATAAGTTTTGTTTTTATTTTGCTGTGAGTTGATTTTGTGTGTAGTGTGTTTATCTTGTTTTGCGGCGAGATTCGCTGTTGCTGTGAGAGTTGTGGGCCATCGTACTATTCTGGCTTCCGTTTAAGCCGTGAATTTTCTTAAAAGAAACTCCGACAGTTTATACAGGTGTAGTTTTTCGAAGCGACGGCAAACATAAAGACTTGACTAAAATTAACTTACGCCTGTCTGTTTTGTATATGTAATCGCATGGGCCCGAGGGCAATTAAGGATTAATTTCACACGCATTTTCAAAGTTTTTACAAAATTGCCCGAGTCGCGAAGCGACGAGGGCAATTTGGAAAACTTTGAAAATGCAAGTGAAATTAATCCTTAATTGCATGAGGTCACATTGCGATTACGTGTTTATCGCATAAAGGGCAAAATTGTGTACAAAAGAAAACTTAAACGAGGTCCGCCATGGCGTAAACCGGTTGGCAAGAATATTTGTTCGTAGCAAAATGACCACATAAATAATCAACTTATGTCGAGAAACAGTAAAAGTAAGCATAACACAGCATGTGCAATTCACTCATAATAGTTCCTTCACAGATAAAACTGAATGCAGTTTAAATTTTATTTACCTTTGTTTACGAGGCGTCCGACCGCGCAGAAATGCTGCATCGATGAAAGTCATAAACAAAGTGTCCGAGCGAGCTTAATAACTTCTTGAACCTGACATTCTCCTTTCCACAGCGAAAACTGTAAGTACCAACAAAATTTATGCTCTTTCCAGACTCTGTTTCTAATAAGGCGAAGCAAGCAAACGAAGAAATGTTATCTTTCAGTGTCGATTCAGTGGTCTCAGCCGCCATGAATTTCTATTCTCCGTGCAGCGCCAATCGTCCAGAAGTTTTTTCGGGCTGTGACAAACGAATTTGGATTGAAAAGTCCTCTCTCTATTCCACCAAGGCACCACTCATTTCTGCCTATACCGATTTTCTTTCACATTTGATGAAACAACCGCATTTATATCAAACTCGGCTGCACTGCGTTTCTGAACTTTTTTCAAACTCGTTTTTAAGCGGGAAACCAACTCAGTGCAGACGACGCGCGCTCAGCCAATCAGGATCAAGTAATCATGCCCTCTTGATTACCAAAAAGTGCCCTCGTGATTAAGAAAAAATGCCTTCTGTCTCAACCAATCAGCGTTCAGTAATTTTGCCCCGTATGTGATAAGAAGTAAAATCAAAACAAATTTCTTCGCCTTCATCAAGCACACGGCAAGATATTAACGGAGAAAAGTTTTATTAATGAGAGCCAGTTCAGTACAGGCCAGAAAAGTAAGGTATGTGTCAAAAAGAAACTTCTATTGCCGTGAGTATATTTTGTTGTGCCTGGAGATAATTCATTTTCTTGTGAGCAAATTTATTATGCCGTAGGATATTCAGTTTTAAATTTATCTTGCACCTATATGGGCAACCGTATACACTTATAAAAACTGTGGCCACTTGTTAAGAAACACTGTAAACTCAAGCAAATGATTAAACAATCTATATATTTATCTTAAATCTATATATTTATCTTGTATCAAAGTTTGACCCGTCAAAGATATCTTCTGCGGCATCGATGCGGCAGCCAGCAGTGGTCGATTTGCCCGTGAAAAAAGGTTTATTGACCATGTCCTGTCCCCAACTGCTTTGCACAGCCTGCAATGTACTAAAATCTGCTGGGACTGATGCTTTAAAAATCTTTTTTGGGGTACGTTGCCGGGACAGATACCTCAGAATAATAATTTCTTTTTTGGAGTCGCTTGAAAACTCCGAGTCGACATTCTCGTTAAAAGACTCACCGAAAACACAAAGGTTTTCCCGCACTCCAAGCGATGTCATTTTAATGTTACAATTTCCACTCCCTACCGGGCTCAGTACTTCAGCTATGTTAAGACAATTTTTACCTTTCCCACCCCTCCCTTAAATCATTTCTTTGGAATCTGCTAAAATCTAGCAGATCACGTGACCAGCCGCAACCAGGGTCCTTTCTCTAGAGATATAGAGAGGACCCTGGGAACGAGGTTGGTTGGTTCCAAACTGGCTCCCGAATCGAAAAGGTCGGCAAGCCGACGACCGTGCCGACCTTTGCCGATGCCACAATGATTCTGGCATCCCCGTAATTTAGGCACCCGCGTCCCAGAATCCCTAGCGAATTTGGCATGCCAAAATCACTAAAAGCGTTGAATAGAGCAGACAGACTGGGGCAAGTGAAGTCAAAAACCATTTTGACCATTTTGCTTTATCGCAAAGCTTTGTCTTCATAAATTTAATCGTTCTTAGGAAATAGTACTAACGTCTTTGCAAATATTCGCAAAGCAAAACAAACCGTTTGATTCAAGTCCACGCAGTTATTCTTATAACCGAATCACGCGCCGAAATCCCTTTTAATTGTATTAACACGCACATGGTGCTTATCGCTAAACCTTTCAAGGCAGGTTAATATTTCAAACATTGTAAGAGGCGAATTGTAAGAGCTTCCAATTTGCTCGGCGGATGAAAATTTCAAATGCGAACATGATCAAAAAACTGACAAAGGACTGTCACGCAATATAGGAACTCAAAATGTATGCGGTCGCCAGGCCGTGGAAACTGACCTCTCCAGTCTGTCAAAGATTTTAATAAGCATCTTAGACCAAAGGTTTTTTTGGTTTTATTAATGCTCATTTATTCCATGTGAACTTATCCCTTTTGTTTGTATCGTTATGAGCAATAGGTTGTAGTGACAAATAAAAAAAAGTAAGGGTAAACAAGACGTCAGTTTAGTAAAGACTGGGAGAACCTGGGAGAACTTAATGACCTTTACCTAGTGATTTCGGTTTTCCATCTTAAGAAGTCTATATAGGTATTCGAGCATCGACCCAAGGTTAGAACAAACAGCTAAGGCCCGAACATGAAAAAAAAAATTCGAACGTTGAAAACGTGGAAAGCACAAGACATATTAAAACGGAGAGGAGAGTGATGTATTGGGGATACCGAAATCCCTAGTGGGTATCCCATTCTACTATATTTTCTTTGATGAGTATTCTGAAGCCTGACAGAAATTAACCGAAACTAAAAAAAAGTAGGTTACATAGACGAAAAAGCGTTCAAATGGGTAAAAGAGTGAGGAGGAGGATTTTATATGTGGGGGATACCAAAATCCCTGGTGATATGGGTATCCCATCCTAATATTTGTCTGTGTTGAGAATTCCTAAGAGAGAATAACCAACACTTAAAATAGAAGTTAGGTTACATAGACAAAAAGCGTTCAAACGGGTTAAAAAAATGAAAGGAGGGCGAATTTTGGGGGATAACAAAATAACTAGTGATATGGGTATCCCCTTCCAATATGTCAGTTACCGATACCCTTCCGAGTTACATCGACTAACAGCATTCAAACCAGGAAAGCACGCGGAAAGGGCTCAAGAAATAATAATATTTAGTAGAATTCTACTAGTACACTAATGCAAATGCTGCAATGTGATTGGCTGAGCTATTGAACACTATCAGCCATTAGTGTGCAGTTGCCGAAGGTCGTCCACAAAATGCGACGTTTTTATCGTTTTTCCGAAGTTTTGGAAGGAAGTTTAAATGTAAATGGATAATAAAATTCCCGAGAAGACTAAAAGAAGGACATTAGCGGTTTCTTGACTTTAAAAGCTTGAAATTATTGAAAAACGGGTGCACGCGCGTAAACAACTGCAAATTTACCAAGGACAATTCAATGCGTGCGATTTTGTTAAAACGTTAAGTTCGATAATGCGTAGGAAAATAATTAGAAACCATTATTTGCGTTTATTTCAGTCAGAATTCTACTAAAACAATTAGATTATTCGCTCTCAATTTCTATGAGGTGATAGTTGATTCGGCCTGCGGCCTCATCAACTATCACCTCATAGAAATCTCGAGCTCATAATCTAATTGTTAAATAGACTAGACCATATCGCTAAAGATTCTGGTATCCCCCAAAATTCCCCTTTCTTACCTTTTCTACCGGTTAGAAGGCTTTTCGTTGAACCTACCTTTTATTTTTAGTGTTGGTTAGTTCTCTCTTCAAAACAGACAAATACTACTAGGATGGGATGCCCATATCACTAGGGATTTTGGTATCCACCCAAATTCCTCCTTCTCACTTTTGTACCCGTTTGAACGCTTTTCGTCTATGTATATCTCTCTTCACAATACTCATCAAAGACAATATAGTAGGATGGGATACCCACTAGGGATTTCGGTATCCCCAATACATCACTCTCCTTACGTTTTAATATGTCTTGTCCTTTCCACGTTTTCAACGTTGGAAGTTTTTTTATATCTTCGTGCCTTAGCTGTTTGTTCTAACCTTGTGCTCGAATACCTAGACTTCGGGGAACCGAAATCACTAGGTAAAGGTCATTAAGTTCTCGCAGTCTTTACTAAACTAACGTCTTGTTTACCCTTACTTTTTTTTTTATTTGTCACTACAACCTATTGCTCATAACAATACAAACAAAAGGGATAAGTTCACATGGAATAAATGAGCATTAATAAAAACCAAAAAAAGCTTTGGTCTAAGATGCTTATTAAAATCTCTGACAGACTGGAGAGGTCAGTTTTCACGGCCTGGCGACCGCATACATATTGAGTTCCTATATTGCGCGACAGTCCTTTGTCAGTTTCTTTATCATGTTCGCATTTGGAATTTTCATCCGCCGAGCAAATTGGAAGCTCTTACAATTCGCCTCTTACAATGTTTGAAATATTAACCTGCCTTGAAAGGTTTAGCGATAAGCACCATGTGCGTGTTAATAAAATTAAAAGGGATTTCGGCGCGTGATTCGGTTATAAGAATAACTGCGCGGACTTGAATCAAACGGTTTGTTTTGCTTTGCGAATATTTGCAAAGACGTTAGTACTGTTTCCTAAGAACGATTAAATTTATGAAGACAAAGCTTTGCGATAAAGCAAAATGGTTTTTGAGTGGAATTGTGGTTGTCTTCACTTGCCCCAGTCTGCTCTATTCAACGCTGTTGGTGATTTTGGCATCCCCAGAGGGATGCCAAATTCGCTAGGGATTTTGGGACGGGGGTGCCTAAATTACGGGGATGCCAAAATCACTGTGACCCCCACGAGAAAATCAGAACTCCGCTGGGAGACTGGAACCCAAGCTTGCGGTTTGAGTTTGCTTGTGGCGCTTGTGGCAAGAGAAGGGGAAGTAAGAGGGTTTCATCCCCAATCACTCTTAAGTTATTTTTAGACATGGTACCCAGTTCACCCGCGGATGTTAACGTTTGTCGATCAAAGAAATCTGTGCCGTCGGACGTCGAACTTTGCGTTATAACTTTTTAGGCTTTGATGCGATGACTGTGAAACTTAAAATATTCATGTATCATTCGGTAATAGTAATATGAAAAAGACAAATATTTTTAATGATTTTGGCGTTTAACTGGACCCCACTTTTTTAACAAAATCGCATCCAGTAAAAAACTGTGCTGATAGTGTTTTGCAAAATTTGTGGAATCGGCTTATGTTGAGTTAATACATACCATAGCCAAGTTTCAGGGAAATCGTTGAAGAGAAGGGCGGAAATATTGATGCCATCTAAATTCAACTCTAACATTCTACTGACAGTTTCTTTAATTAACACTCGAACATGAAAAAAGTCACGAACCCTAATTTCTGAGGTCTCTCCGATGCTTGCTGAATCACAGTGCCTAGCCGATTGTCGATCATGCGAACCGTTCAAAAGTATCCGCTAGTTCTGTGAACATAACAAAATGCTCTAAAACTTTCTCAAACCTCCAAAGGTGTGTTTCTCATTTTATCTGGCATTTTAAGTGGGGTTAGATCGTGTGAAATGGTCGCTCACCGGTGGACAACAACAACTAGAAAGTTTCAATCCATCAGCCCTAGAAGTGGTCGCGGTTGTTTACAAGAGGCAGTCACTTCGATCGTGTGAAATGGTCGCTCACCGGTGGACAACAACAACTAGAAAGTTTCAATCCATCAGCCCTTGAAGTGGTCGCGGATGTTTACAAGAGGCAGTCACTTACGAGAGATGTTGTGGGTTCTGACCCCACAATTTTGCTATAATTAGTTTGGAGAACTGGTCGCCTATGGTAGGTAGGTCGCACAGGGAATTTTCGACTGAAACATTTTGGAGGAAAACTGCACAGATCAATGTAAATATCAGTGTAAAATATTTATATTTATAAATGTACAGTCATATACATGATGAAATGAAAATTACTTAACATTTTACAAGAAAATTACAGCCATTGCACTTGAAAATTAAATGAATAAAAAATCTTCCAAGTCAGAGTCAATAATATTGGTGAAATATCTGGACTACGAAGAGGGAATTTTCTTAGAACAGTCTGTGAAAATGAATGGATTTGACGCTTACATTCTGTTTGTTGTTCGTCTATTGATTGGCCTGATGATAACATTCTATGTTCTCAATTCATGAGTAGCCTGACTGACCAGGCATAGAAATCTTTTCTAGCTTTTCAACCACTGATGATGTTGAAGGACATCCTTGCTTCTCTCTCCATAGTCATAAAGAAGTTCTTCTCCAGCTTTCACGTCTCTAACAGTTTCCAGTATCAAGTAAGGTTTGTCCTTTATAGACACCAGCCTCGTTGCACAGTTTGCATCAGTTCTGCTGTGATTCAAAAGCCGGCCAAGCCTGTCACTCTCTTTTGTAGCATCAACACTGTAAATGGAAGGAAAAGCAAGTACAGTCAAAGCCAGTCGAGCGCTCCTCCCAATTACAAGATACTGAATTCAATAATTGAGATTCTTTTTCTGAAATACTGTGAAAAGCTTAATACTAAAACCTAATGGTCATGCCAGGAGGCATAGCGGTCATTCAGTCAGTCAGTCAGTCAGTCAGTCAGTCAGTCAGTCAGTCAGTCAGTCAGTCAGTCAGTCAGTCAGTCAGTCAGTAGTAATAGTTTAGATATTCCTGTCGTTGGCATTCTCTTGCAGCATTACCAATAATGTTGAGGTTAAGCTTTTAGTAACACTTAAATTTAAGTAGGCGTATTTTCTACGGCATGGTATAAAATAGTTATGCAACACTTTCACATGGTATACTTGTTATACCACTTGTTATTGTATTTTGTTGGTATACACACTCCCCTAAAGGCTTTGGGGTATACCGAAAAAATACAAGTGACTCGTGGGATATTCCATATTATTAAAAACTAGCAATGGCATACTGCAATTCCTGAGTTTTGATTGGTTAACAAGCAATGGTATATGAGCTAATATACCATTGACCACAAATATCGTAGCCCATATGCGTCAACGAAAACAGCTGGGGAGCTTAAATATTGCAATTCTTTTGGGCATTTTTAATAAAACAATTGTTCCACTCGCGTTTGTTGGATATGAGATCGTTATATCCAACGAGGCGCTACGCACCTCGTTGGCTATCTACCATCTCATGTCCAACACGCGCTCGTGGAATAATTGTTAAGTATACCGCTCGAAAGCGTTGCATTACTACTATATCAAAAACAAGAACTTTCACCGAGCAGTTTTTGAGTTAGTTACTTAACCTGTGAAATAGTAACGGAGCAACTTCATACTAACTCAACTATTACGCACTAATTGCTAGATGTTGTTTCACGGGTTGATTAAAATCACTCTATTAGCCTCAAAAGGTCCAAAAATAGGGTAGTTTTAACCTCATATGATATTGCCATGGCAAACAAGTTTTGATGTCACAACAATCTCAATTTTAACGTGTGGAAGTTTGTACTAAAAAATATTCCTAAACATTATTGGTATAGCGGCGATGGAACACTGCAACACGGACATGTCTAATCCTGACTAAACTATTACAAGCCCCCCTAAAGCTTGAATACTGATTGGAATACTGTTCATGCGACAGACTAAGAATCTGAAAGTATCCCTAGTCGCTACTGTGATTCAACAACTTCTTTTTTCTGTTTCTCTTTTATGCTTTTTGAAAGGTAACAAAAATTATCAATTGAAAGTTACACCTCATTTTATTGCATATTTATGTCAAAGGGCTGGCAACATGCAATAATTTCTTTGGGAGAGAAATACAGTGTAGTGTACTCACCACAATTTTTTGTTCTTGAAAGTAAAGTAATACATGTAACATCCAAATTCTGTCTTCCCTTCATAGAACTTCTCCCGCTCCTTTGCTGTTTCATAATTGATCAGTTCACCAGCATATTCACACACAAATTGTCCTCTGGTAAAGTCCTGTGTAGCAAATACACCTCTTCCTTTACCTTCCACCTCTTGAACCTGGAGTCAAAATGAAAGAAACTAGCTTCACAAACTAGAGCCCAAAGTTATTGATAATTTTTTTCGTGTGTGAAATTTTGGTTAACTAGCATTTGTCGAGCATGTCAGGTTCAGTGCAATTTTGATGATGGGGAAAACTAGTTGTTGACAACTGTTTATAATCAACAACCATCAACAGCTAAATTGGTTAGAATTAGTATATTGTAAAAATTGTTTGGTAACTTGTGCCATAAAAACGTAGTGCCTAATGGCAACGCACTTTCACCACTGGTGATTTGAGGCATAAAGTTGTCTCGCTGCATTAGTCAGTGAAAAAAGCCGTCTGTCCTCAATAAACAGACAGTGAAGTTCCTTTAAGATTGGATTAATGGGATTGTTCCTTCCAGAGCTTGAGTTAAACATTTTCACACCAGCTTGATTTTGAGGGCAGTTGACTGGTTCATAATTTTTTCAAACCAGGAAAAATTAATCCACAACAAAATTGGAACAATCCAACTGCAGGTTAGTTTTATAACATACAGTGGAACTCCTCTGTACAGACAACCACAGAACACCCACTAATATACCAGACGTAAAGCTCAATATTTTCTCTTAATAATAAAGTATAATTTGTTGTTTGTCTTACAATGTAGTCACTTATGATGTGAATTGCAACTCTTTGACTGCATGCTGCTTGTATTTATCAGGCAATAAGTTCGACTGGTTACATGTTACCTTATAAAGCAGGAGGCTCTGCTGAGGTCCGCATACTACTAGTATAACAGATCAATTAATGAACAACTAGAAGCAGCATGGAACAGCCATGGAAGTCGGGTTTCCACAGTTGTTGCTAACCTGTACAAGGAGAGCTTTGAAGAACAAGCAATAGCTACATCATCCCACAAGCCTAGGATCTGGAATCATTACGTACACGACACCTTTAACATTCTTGTTGCCAAAACGTCAATAGTTTCTTACAGCATCTGGACAACCAGCAGCCTTCCATCTGCTTCACCATGGAAACAGAGAGTGACAACAAATTCGCCTTCATTGACACCGCAGTTTCAAGAGAACCAGATGGCCGCCTCACCACCAGCGTATGCAGGAAGCCTATGCACATTGATCAATACTTGGCGTATGATTCACACCACCCTTAATCAGTAAAACACAGTATTGTCAAGCGTCATTACAATCGCACTAAATGCCTCGTAACTGAACCATATTTCTGTTATCTCCAAGGAGCAAAAGCATTTGTCATTTGTTCTTGTTTCTAAAGGTTATCCTTTTTATTTCTTGCAGAAGATCACCAAGACCAGAAAGCCAACCACCACACTGCACTGCTGAACCAGCGAAAGAGTTTAAATCTACTGCAGTCCTACCTTATGTCAAAGGTCTTTTCGAGCAACTTCACAGCTGCCTACAAGGCATACACACTGTTTTCAAGTCGAAAACTGCACTATGATCAAACCTGTTACAGCCAAAAGACGCTGTTGATCGGGCTAAGCAAGATTGTATTGTTTACAGGATTTCCTGTGAATGCGGCAAAGTTTATGTTGGTGTGACTGGACAACTGATGAAAGACAGGATCAAAGCACATGGCCAAGACACCCGACTTGCCCAAACCCAGACCTCCGCTATTTCGGAGCACTCCCACAACACCAGACACCATTCACGTTGAAACGAGGTTAAGTTTATTGATCATGATCCCCATTGGTACTCATGTAGGGTCAAAGAGGCAATTCACACAAGACTTCACCCTAATAACATCAACAGGGATAGTGGAATTGAAATTCCAGAAGCATGGATGCCGACAATCAAAAACACAACAGGAGAACTATTCTTGGTTTTCACATGACGTCATCAAAATTCTAAAATCCCGAATCGCAAGACCCCTGAGTTTTTATCCTTCACTGGCTATTAGACATCCTTGATGTATATAATTTTGTTGAAGGTTTTTAGCTTGATAGCAGCTGCCATCTTTAAGATAGACGATTTTGAATTTCTGCATTTCACGCCACACAATATCAAGATGGCCGCCAGAAGGCTGTCACGTATGCTTAACAAAATGCCGCATCCTGTGATTTTTAACAGTCTGAACAGTTGAGGTTTTGCAATATGTGTTTATTGAATGCTTACTTGTTCATGAGAGTGATCTGACTGCCTTTTATAGCAGAAGTGAATTCTAGATGTTTTCATGGATTTCTGGCCACCATGTTGGAGATATGTCCAGAAATGCACGCAATGACGAAAATGACGAATTTGGCGAAATTTCGCCAAAGTTGAAGTTTTGAGGGAACGAGCTCGAGAGGAGGGTAGCACGAAAGCGGTGAATTCGACGAAAATGATGAATTTGATGAAAAGGACGAATTTGGCGAAATTTCCCCAAAGTCGAAGATTTGAGGGAACGAGCTCAAGATGAGGGTAGCACGAAAGCGGCAAATTTGATGAAAATGACTAATTCAACGAAAACAATGAATTTGGCAAAATTTTGCCAAAGTCAAAGATTTCAGGGAACGAGCTCGATTGGAGGGTAGCACGAAAGCGGCGAATTCGACGAAAACGACGAATTTGGCGAAATGTCGCCAAAGTCGAAGATTTCAGGGAACGAGCTCGAGTGGAGGGTAGCACAGAAGCGGCGAATTCGACGAAAATGACAAATTCGACGAAAACGACGAATTTGGCGAAATTTCGCCAAAGTCGAAGTTTTGAGGGAACGAGCTCAAGATGAGGGTAGTTCGGAAGTGGCGAATTTGACGAAAATGACGAATTCCACGAAAACGACGAACTTGACGAAATTTCGCCAAAGTCGATGATTTCAGGGAACGAGCTCGATTGGAGGGTAGCACGGAAGCGGCGAATTTGACGAAAACGACGAATTTGGCGAAATTGACGAATTTGGCGATTTTTCGCCAAAGTCGAAGATTTCAGGGAACGAGCTCGAGTGGAGGGTAGCACGGAAGCGGCGAATTTGGCGAAAACGACGAATTCGACCAAACTGACAAATTTGGCAAAATTTCGTCAAAGTCGAAGATTTCAGGGAATGAGCTCGAGTGGAGGGTAGCACGGAAGCGGCGAATTTGGCGAAAACGACGAATTCGACGAAAACGACGAATTTGGCGAAGTTGCGTCAAAGTCGAAGATTTCAGGGAATGAGCTGGAGTGGAGGGTAGCACAGAAGCGGCGAATTCGACGAAAATGACAAATTCGACGAAAACGACGAATTTGGCGAAGTTTCGCCAAAGTCGAAGTTTTGAGGGAACGAGCTCAAGATGAGGGTAGTTCGGAAGTGGCGAATTTGACGAAAATGACGAATTCCATGAAAACGACAAATTTGAAAAAATTTCGCCAAAGTCGATGATTTCAGGGAACAAGCTCGAGTGGAGGGTAGCACAGAAGCGGCGAATTCGACGAAAATGACGAATTCGAGGAAAACGACGAATTTGGCGAAATTTCGCCAAAGTCGAAGTTTTGAGGGAACGAGCTCAAGATGAGGGTAGTTCGGAAGTGGCAAATTTGACGAAAATGACGAATTCCACGAAAACGACGAACTTGACGAAATTTCGCCAAAGTTGATGATTTCAGGGAATGAGCTTGATTGGAGGGTAGCACGGAAGCGGCGAATTTGACGAAAACGACGAATTTGGCGAAATTGACGAATTTGGCGATTTTTCGCCAAAGTCGAAGATTTCAGGGAACGAGCTCGAGTGGAGGGTAGCACGGAAGCGGCGAATTTGGCGAAAACGACGAATTCGACCAAACTGACAAATTTGGCAAAATTTCGTCAAAGTCGAAGATTTCAGGGAATGAGCTCGAGTGGAGGGTAGCACGGAAGCGGCGAATTTGGCGAAAACGACGAATTCGACGAAAACGACGAATTTGGCGAAGTTGCGCCAAAGTCGAAGATTTCAGGGAACAAGCTGGAGTGGAGGGTAGCACAGAAGCGGCGAATTCGACGAAAATGACAAATTCGACAAAATTTCGCCAAAGTCGATGATTTCAGGGAACGAGCTCGATTGGAGGGTAGCACGGAAGCGGCGAATTCGACGAATTTCATGAAACTGACGAATTTGGTGAAATTACGCCAAAGTCGAAGATTTCAGAGAACGAGCTCGAGTGGAGGGTAGCACGGAAGCGGCGAATTTGGCGAAAATGACGAATTTGGCGAAATTTCGCCAAAGTCGAAGATTTCAGGGAACGAGCTGGAGTGGAGGGTAGCACAGAAGCGGCGAATTCGACGAAAACGACGAATTTGGCGAAATTTCGCCAAAGTCGAAGTTTTGAGGGAACGAGCTAGTTCGTGTTGTCATACATAGCATAGTAAAGTAAAATGCTTTAACAAACTCCTACTGGTCTTGACATCTCCGACAACCAAAGCACAACAACAATGACATTTCACGTGGCCTTATATAGAATACTACACTTAACTCATTGACTGTTGACTCATTGTTTCACCCTCTTTTTGAGCATACAAATGCCCCAAATTACACTAGAACAAGACGTATTCCCAGCGCCTGGGGGGCGTAAAGGAAAAAACCTTGCATGCAGGGGTACTGATATTTTCTAGAAGAACACATACATGTACAGGTAGTCCAAAAGAACAGCAATGACACTTCACATTGTCATACATAGCATAGTGAACTAAATTGCTTAAACATACTTATTGTGGTCTTGACATGTCTCACAGCTAAAGCACAAGAACAATGACACTTCATTTTGTCATACATAGCATAGTAAACTAAATTGCTTTAACAAACTCCTACTGGTCTTGACATCTCCCACAACTGAAGCACAACAACAATGACATTTCACATGGCCTTACATAGAATACTAAACTAAATTGCCAACAACATATTCATACTGGTCTAAACATGTCTAACAGCTTAAGCACAAGTGTTATTTTGCGAATACGTGTCAGTTGATGGCAGATCCGGCAAATCACTTGTCTGGGAATCACTGAGCCGGCAGTTTTCGTGCCAAAAGTTGCTAAACAACATGCTTCTTGAGTATTCGTGACCGCTCGCGCTAAAATTAGTTTGAGGAGACTCGAACGCTTCGACAAAGTCGTAGCACAACTGCAGCCTTGTAACGATTCCAACACAAACACAATCTGGATTCACTAGAGCTTCAGTATATCAATGTCATCTCAGCTCAGCAGGAAACTCTGTATGGATACAAGAGATTGCTAAAACAAATGTGGCTAAGTGTTATTTGTTTTCATTGGGACATGGATCGACCGTTATGACAGGCAAGCAGAAAGGTTACATTGACCCAAACGACAGTATTTTCACAAGTGTCATTGATCATTCATGGGTGAATCACTACATATTTTTATGGAGGTTCTTAACTTTGGAACAGTTTGAAAAGAGACAGTAAAGCGAGGGATTAACTTTATTAGCCTGCATTCCCCAACATTGGCTGGATTATTCGTGGCTGATGGACTATTTTGACTGAGGCATTAACACTTAATATCACCACTTACATCTGTCAAAACAAGGACGTGAAAGGAACATAGTGTAAGTTGTTTGATACAATGCACAAATATTATTCTTACGTCCACAAATGAGTATTTGTCAGTGCAATATTTAACAAAGGAGGCATACATTTACGTACTTTCTCCATATTTACCTTACTATATTTGAAGAACGAGGCATACAAACATGTACTTTTTTAGCTGTTTACTTGTCCAATGGGTCAACATGGCAACGCTGTGTAAATATAAGTGGCTTCCTGATTTCAATAGAGTTTCTGTATATCAATGCCTGAAGTCAGGACAGCAGGAAATTCTGCAATATTGGATATGAAAGATTCCTAAAGCAAATGGATTAATTGTTTTCATTGGGACATAGATCTCGTGAAGTTGGCAAGATTGCATAATTGAGTTAATTCTCATAAGTTTGCTGTATGCAAATATCATACTGACAGGCCACAAGGAAATTGTTGTGGCTATGTCTTAACCTGTGTCATGTCTAGAGAATCAGGCATGTTGGTATGTTTGCAGTTCCTGTGTCATGTCTAAAGAACGAGGCATTCATGTATGTATGCATTTTTACAGTTGTTAATAATAATTATGTGTCAAATCTGTGAGCATTGCATGAGTTGAGTTCAAGGATATAACTTTGCTCATCAAATATGTCAGCAGTGCATGAGTTGAGTTCCGAGACATAACTTTACTGGCTTGACGAATTTGACGAAATTTCGTCACATTCGTCATTTTCGCCAATTTCGTCAAATATGTCAGCAGTGCATGAGTTGAGTTCCAAGACATAACTTTGCTGGCTTGACGAATTTGACGAAATTTCGTCACATTTGTCATTTTCGCCAATTTCCCCAATTTCGTCAAATATGTCAGCAGTGCATGAGTTGAGTTCCAAGACATAACTTTGCTGGCTTGACGAATTTGGCGAAATTTCGTCACATTTGTCATTTTCGCCAATTTTGTCAAATATGTCAGCAGTGCATGAGTTGAGTTCCAAGACATAACTTTGCTGGCTTGACGAATGTGACAAAATTTTGTCACATTCGTCATTTTCGTCAATTTCGTCAAATATGTCAGCAGTGCATGAGTTGAGTTCCAAAACATAACTTTGCTGGCTTGACGAATTTGACGAAATTTCGTCACATTCGTCATTTTCGCCAATTTCGTCAAATATGTCAGCAGTGCATGAGTTGAGTTCCAAAACATAACTTTGCTGGCTTGACGAATTCGACGAAATTTTGTCACATTCGTCATTTTCGCCAATTTCGTCAATTTCGTCAAATATGTCAGCAATGCATGAGTTGAGTTCCAAGACATAACTTTGCTGGCTTGACGAATTTGACGAAATTTCGTCACATTCGTCATTTTACATCACTCTGCTGGCTTGACGAAATTTCGCCACATTCGTCATTTTCGTTGTTGCGTGCATTTCTGGACATAAGTGCCATGTTGGTGCCCATCTGCTTGGGCACCAACATGGCGTTTCCATACTGTGCTCTGTAAATTTGTGTGGAACATTTTGATGGATAACTCGAGTACGGAATACCGTACAAACCCGAGACTTGGACAAACAGCATATCTGGTAATTTTCTATAACCTTATTCTTGAGTTTTTCGACTCAATAGTTTTGGATTAACTTTTTTGCAGCGTGACAGTGAAAACCAGCATTAGGTCAGCAGACCACAGAGGGAATAACAGTACATTGGTATAGAGAGGATCGAAATGTACCAATCACAGCTGCTGAAAACCAGCCAATCGCAGTGGAGCATCCTGCTTTTCAAGGTAACATGTAACCAGATGACCCACTGCCTGATTAAGACTTGTAGTATGCAGCTGAAATGTCGCGATTTCACATCATAAGAGACTACATCAAGAGAGAAACAAGAATACTTTCTCATTATTGTACTTTACCAAGATGAACAACCACAACCTTTTTTACGACATATTTTCTCTCACACTGACCTGCTTAAAATTCTCTGACCTGAGTGAGGCATTCTCATACAAAGCTAACCTTGCTTTACGGACACTTGTTATCTGCACACTGAATATTTTAGGTTTTATTAAATCCATGAGCATAAGGTTATTATATCCTTTGGTCTATTTATCGAGAAAACACATGCCATTTTGACAAATTCTCAGATTGAGCAGTAAGGTAATACCTCAAGATCTTGTTCCTTGCCTGATAACAAAGCCTGTTCAAGGGCTTTCTGTTTTTCACTCTACAAAGGAAAATAACTTGTTTCAGCTAAGAATACAATCATACTCACCCTGCGAGCAGAGCCTCTTTTAACTTCCCTGCGACTGAGAATTGGGAAGAAATAGAGGCTCTGCATAAAATGCGTCAATTCTTTGAAGTCGCCGCAGCCCCAAAGCTTGGGCTGGTCAGTCCGGATAAAACCGGTTTTTTGCAGCGCGAGCATTATTTTTTAGGAAAAACCGATGATCAAAACCGAGCCCACAGCACGAAGACTGAAGCAATCTCATACTTGGTCATTTTAAATAGGTCATGACCTACTTTCCTACACAGGGAAAGACCAATGACACAATCTTGAGATACAATTGGGGGAGAAAGAAGTCACAACCAATGTTCAAATCCTCAACTAAATAAACTCGGCTGTCAACGGTACTGAATAGCGCGCGCTAGTGAATGTACGCGTCAGATTTAGGAAGTTTTTTTACACATCTTTTTGCTCACAGACATTTGGTTATTGACAAACCCCTGTACTAACAGGCTTGAAAAACAAACTATTTCTGTTGCTAATTTACTCTGTGAATGTTCAAAAGAAGAAAGCATTTTGATAGAAGCTTATAAATCCGCTACATTTTTTGGATCCAGGCAAAAAGCCTCGCGCAAGTTTGTGCAAGTCTCACGTAAGCTTTGCGCATGCTCAACAAAGATTTGACACGATTCGTGCAGAGCCCTTTCTTGTCCAGTTTAGTTTATTAGCGAAAAAGAAAGGGCTCTGCTTGCAGGGTAAATCATACTGAACTAAGAGTTTAGAATGAATTTAGCTAGAACTAATTGCATGTGTACAATGTAGGTAATGGAAGGAAGGAGATGATTATGGTATGGAACTTCAGAAAAGGGAATGTTTGTTGCTATGAAGATCAAACAAACTTATAAAGTACTTGCAAAACAATATAAACAACAACAAAAAGATTGTTATAATTGAAACTACAATTACCCGGTAGTTTTAATAACACATTTATGCAATCTTGGTTGCAATTAATTTATGCAAAAACCCAGATCTTAGTATTCAACACATAACTTGATATAAAAAGCATATTAAGATAAAATGTCAATAAAAATAAATAAAATAATCAATAAGGGCCAATTCGCACTAGCAGCAAAATTTTGTAACAATTGGTAGATTTCATCACTTGTGTGTCACTTGTTACAGAAAACAAGTGCGAATACATTTTTTGAGATCTAGAACTTGTCAAACAATTCAGGAAAACAAAGAAGCAGTTGTCTTATGATTGGTCCGCGTTGCACGCGTGATACATTTTGTCAAAAAATCGCAAAAACAAGTGCGAACGACTTGTTGGACAAGTGCAAATTTTGTCAAAACGGACAAATCTTCAAAGGGGCCGATGTCCTGCCTCAAGGCAGGACAAGTCATGACAAGTCGCATTCCAACGCCCCTCATAATACCAGATAACAATACGTTGTTGATTGGCTATTGTGTTTGGTCTGGATTGTACTAAAAAACAACAGGCAAAATTTTTCCGCGATAGGCGGCAAAACATATTTGTGTGCCGAGGTGAGGTCGTGGAAGGATGGTAATACCGGGGTTGGAACAAATGAATGTGGAGGGAACCAGTTTGTGCCAATAAATGGAGGGGGAAAGAAATAGTTTACTTGCCACATTTTCCCCGCAGGTCAACACAAAAACATCACTTCACGCACACTTCAAATGCAAATCGTTTTAAAATTTTTCACCACGTGGACCTCCCTGATTATTTGATGTTTGCACAAGACGACCGTGCCGAGAAATGTACAACGATGCCAGAAGCACGTGCAGAGCTATTGTAATAATAATTACACCTTTTGTTTTCTTCAAAATGTCTCTGACCTGTCGCGACAATTTTGTTTTTGTCAAAAATGTTATGACATTTAAAACTTGTCCGCTAGTGCGAATCGGCCCTAACTCAAAAAACTAGGATGTACAGTCAAACCCTAGACAACAAACCTTAGCAAGGCTTGAAAAAATAATTGACTCCAACCTGCCCTTCAACAAGCAACTCTTAAATTTCACTTGCCTAGCAAAGTTGCACTCTTGTCTTAGTTTAATCGTAATTCAGTCAGCAGATGACTTGCCTAGTAGGCCTGTGCCCACTTCTCACCACGTTTCATTATTTTACTACCTTTGGTGGCTACATTTACACAACAATGTAAGTTATGTCCATAACGTTCGCTTGATAAAATGTATCTTGTACATCCCGTGCACCGAAAGTTTCTATCCCTCGCGGACTAAGCTTCTAAGACCGCAATAAGATAATGTCTACAGTTGAAACATACGACTTTGACTCGGAAACAAAAGAGAAAAGCCACGTGAATGTCGACGTATTTCCAACTGTCGCTTTGGGAGGGAACTGGGATTGAATAAACTCAAGAACATGAATGTGGTCTTACGAGCGATCGGCATCGACTCAACCATTGTCGAATTGTTTATCGTCCCTTAAACACTTATGGTAAACCTTCAAATTGGATCCATGTTGTCAGTTCGCTTTAGTGGATTTAACACAAAATTGCTGATGTTTTGTCTTGCTTCGTAAAAAATGGTAAGTTATATGTATACATCGACAGCACTGTATGTCAAATCGAGCCAAGCCAGCGAACTTGCCTAAAAACCCTTCACAAATGCCACGCGAGTACCCTTTATATGTGTTAGTTGCATGCTTTATTTGCTTAATGATCAATACATACCATTTTTACTTAAATTTGGCGTGCAATTGCGAACAAAACAGAGATATCTTTCGTGTATGTTACATGACCAGTCGAACAATCAATCCCGTAGCGGAGTCTGCACGTGGAGAAGTGAACTATTGTTGAGAGTCTAGCGAAATTTATTGTCTTAGCTAGAGAAATTTCGCGAATTATCGTTGAGGCAGCAAAAGTTCTAGAAAATATCGTTCTTTGTTCCAGCGAAAGTTCGCGCGAAATGTTGTGAAATGTCGCGAAATTCGCGCATTTCGTTTGCATTACTTTTTCACAATACTGTAGAAGGCTAAAAGGTTAAAAATTGTAAAATTAAAAAGTTTAAACCAAACGTTTTCGGCTGTTTGCCATCATCAGGGTTAAAAAAAAACTGAAGATGGCAAACAGCTGAAAACGTTTGATTTAAACTTTTTAATTTACACCAAAAAAGCGACATTAAATAGGCAGATTGTGGTGATCTACTTGTGACCAGATCACAGGGTTCCACTGCAAGCATGTTTCATCCTAAGTCTGATTGTAATTGCTTTGATTTTACTTATTGACCACTGCTGAAAGAGCTGCTAAATTTTCTTCAGCATTTCACTCCTATCTACATGCTTTGTAAATTGAAAGAAAATAAAACAAAAACCATAATTCTTAGATACAATAGAGCAGTTTTCACTTGAGTGTTACAAGTAATTTGTGTTTGTTTGGTTGTTTGTTAATATGCTTAGTGATTGGTTAAAAACACTCATGCTTCATTCTCAGGCCAATCTAACGCAAAAGCGAAAGCAATCATGACTCGCTCATGGGTATTTTCCCACACTCAGTGCCAACTAGATGTATTTGCCTTTGAGTTTTGATTGGATCACTGGATTGTTTGCATTCTTTTGTGATTTGCTGAAGTTGTTGCTTTGGTTTTGGTTACAACACTCATTTGAAAACTGTTCTAACCACTTGAAATCTAACATTATTTAATTTGGGAGGTACATATGAGACTTTTGGGAAACAGGCATACCTGTATAACTGATTTGCTTTTCCGGCTACTTCTCCGCACTGCAAAATACTCGGACACCTCAGTCTGACGTGACTGCTTCTCTTCCTTCTTTTTCCTAAATTATCACAAAGAAGAAAAACACAAAGAAATGCATGTTGCCTTTAAAATATCAAATATCAAGTGACTCCTCAGAAAAATTTAGCATACAGCAACTTCCTAGTTTCAAACGACAACCAACCATGGATAAAAACATGCCAATTAGACTCACTGATTTTGCAGCAAAATAAACATTGTTGCTCTCATGTTTTAATGTAAAACAAGCTGCTCATGCATTATTGTTTCTGAAAGAAACTTCTTTGCAGTTGTTTCTCGCCAATCTGGGCAAAAGAAAGGGAAACATCATAAAATTCAACATAAGGTAGTCATGCTCCCATCCCTTCAATAACGGAAAAGTTCATGCGAAGACAGTATATTACCTCACAAAAATGTAAAAACAAACTGTAATAGAGCTTAATGGTCGATAGTAAAATACTGTATTCATGCATAGTGAAAGGTTAACAGTAAAAATACATTGAAAGAGAGTATTTGAGACAACTGCTACAAAAATCACTGAACTGTGGAATAGGCCCTGATTTTTGTGATGCTGCCACACCCACTTTCTTCTACTGCCCTGCCTTCTTTCATCGGTGAAATCTAACTGATGTAATGTATATGAAATGATTCATTTATTAACTGCGGATATATATGAAGGTGATATGTGATCTTCACAGTGAATTTCCAATTTAAGCAATTGGAATAAAGAAGCCTGAAAAAAATCAGGGCTTCAACGGGATTCGAACCCGTGACCTCCGCGATACCGGTGCGATGCTCTACCAACTGAGCTATGAAGCCACACATTGGGAGCGAGGTCAATTGTGAGTTCATATTTTCCCGTGAAAGGAGTGAAATGATGTAATGTATATGAAACAAGAAGATGCGAGCATCTTAAAACTGCGCTTTTTTAAATTAACTCCAGTTTGCTAATTAACAGTTTTCTTACTCGGAAAAGTCACGGTTAAATTAAATTTGTTTGTACCAAAGAGCAAAGGACTAGCAGAGTAGTCACGCGAGTCACACAATCCGATATTGCACCATCGCCCCTAGCCGTTGTGAAATTTATGATGATGCAATGGTCTTAATCTGGAACTTCGCTTGCGACATGTTTGGGCATGAATTAAACATTCTGCTATTTGAACGCTATTAATTTTACACACAATAAAAAAATATATCCGCAACAGTTTCCATACATTCTTGTTTCAATTTGTTTGTACTATGAGTGAAGGACTAGCAAAGTAATCACGCAAGTCACACAATCCGAAGTTTACGTTATCCCCGGCTGTGTTAAGCTTGTTGGTTTTTTCCCTACTAATGACGTAACCCCTGCACGTTCAGACACGCTCAATTGTTTACCTTCGCAAATATTTAATTTTCCTTCAAATCTCTGAACTCGCTTCGATGAAACAGCCAAAGAATTCACTTCAATTGCCTAAACCCACAGGAAATACTTGCAGAAGTGCAAATAAATTAATGACCGTCGCTTCTGCCGATATCAGTAAAGTTTCAAAGAAAACACAACGTTATCTGTCACGTAACGAAAGTGAAACCTGCAACATCAGCGCATTCCATGGCTGACGTAATACCTTTTTTAGTGTATTTAATCTTAGGTTCGGGTCCAACGCTTCGATAAACCAAAAGAAAATATACTTTCTACAAAAAAAAGAAAACAATATCCATAACATTAATGTTTTAACAGCTTTTGGTGAATAAACATCACAGGTTGCATGATTAAAAGTCATGATCACGATTTGGCCGAGCTGAGGTTTAAGTCTGGTCACCGACAAAAAAAATCCAAAAAAAAATAATAAATCCCGTGTAAAACAAGAACCGCGCTCGGCCCATGGCCACGCGGTTAATGATTCATATATTAACTGCGGATATATATGAAGGTGATATGTGATCTTCGCAGTGAATTTCCAATTTAAGCAATTGGAATAAAGAAGCCTGAAAAAAATCAGGGCTTCAACGGGATTCGAACCCATGATCTCCGCGATACAGGTGCGATGTTCTACCAACTGAGCTATGAAGCCACACATTGGGAGCGAAGTCAATTGTGAGTTCATATTTTCCTGTGAAAGGAGTGAAATGATGTAATGTGTATGAAATGATTCATATATTATTAACTGCGGCTATATATGAAGGTGATATGTGATCTTCGCAGTGAATTTCCAATTTAAGCAATTGGAATAAAGAAGCCTGAAAAAAATCAGGGCTTCAACGGGATTCGAACCCGTGACCTCCGCGAAGATCACATATCACCTTCATATATATGCGCAGTTAATATATGAATCATTTCATATACATTACATCATTTCACTCCTTTCACAATTGACCTTGCTCCCAATGTGTGGCTTCATAGCTTCATAGCTCAGTTGGTAGAGCATCGCACCTGTATCGCGCACGGGTTCAAATCCCGTTGAAGCCCTGATTTTTTTCAGGCTTCTTTATTCCAATTGCTTAAATTTGAAATTCACTGCGAAGATCACATATCATCTTGAAATCTAACTGTTGCCTTGTCACGTATAATTCACAACTCGCTAATTACATTAGGATCATTGTTGAATAAAGTGTGGTATAAATGGTCGGTAGAAGAGAAATTCAATAAAAATTTGGTTAAAGGAAGTGTTTGCTATTTTTTCAAGTGGTGGTGTCAATTTTCTGGTCCTGAATTTACATTTTGGCACAAAAAATATATTTAACCAAGATCATCTTTCAAGTAATAGATCAAAAACGAGTGCGAGTTTTTCATCAGGGGTTCCAAACACCAAGAAACAGATGAAAGCACGACGCCGAAGGTGGAGTGCTTTTATTGTTTCGAGGTGTTTGGAACCCCCGATGAAAAACGAAGCACGAGTTTTTGAGCTGGCTTCTCAAACTAGCATGAGAATTTTTTTCGAAGAATAGGTAATTAGTAGGCGTGCTCAATAGGCTATTGTCTGTTTTTTATTCATATGGTAAATGAAATGAATATTTTATATGCGGCCATGTGGGCAAGTTTTAAAGGTTGAATTTTTAATAAACTAACATTATGCCGCGTGATGGAGATCGAGTCCAGATCAGAACGTTTTCGAGTTCCAAAAACCTCTTGTCAAGAAAATGTTTTGGTGAATGATGCTGTTCCAGCTTCAACTAAGTATAAAAACAAGTGGGCTGTGAACATTTTTGCCGAATGGCAGAGGTTGAGAGAGGTTAAAGTTCCGGTATTAGATTGTGGCAGTCTCTTCAAGGACTACGATTTACCCAAGGTTACCGCTGTGAGTGTAGATATTGCTGGAATGGACGCTCTGTCGCTGAACTATTGGTTGTCAAAATTTGTGATGGAGGTAGCTAAAAAGTCCGGTGAAAGATACCCTCCCAAGTCTGTTTATGGTATCATTTGTGCCCTCAAGCGTTATTTGGAGGAGAAAAATGGATCAGAAGCTTTGAATCCTCTGGACGCTAGTGACAAAAGGTACTTGACAACTTGTTAATATGTTGCTGTATTGTTGTTGTAAGCAATGATTTAAGCAGGAAAAATGCTGTATTTAGAATTATAATTAAGACTGATTAAAATTCAAGTTTCTTGATCAGTGTCTTGATCAGTTTTTGAACTAATCTACCGTGTCTTGATCGGTATGTTCATCGGGTATCAACATACATGCACCTGACCCAATTGATGCGAGCTGATTGGGTCATCAGCTCATGAATAATTAATGAGTTTGAGAAGCCCGGTTCAAACGAGCAACTGTAAACAACAGTGGCGGCAAAGAGACTCGGCACGTGAGCCACAGGAATTTCTGGAATTTGTTAACGAAAGTGGATGGGGTAGCAAGGCGATTTTTGGTCCTATTCCACAGTTCGGTGATTTTCGCAGTATCCTTAAAACAAACAAACAAACAGCCTGGACTATAGCAGTCCAGGGCTCAAAATAACGGCCGGTCAATGGACAATGTCCGGCCAAAATGACGATTTGTCTGGACAAAAGTTTGGTTCGGCGGTCATTTTGACTGGTCACATACACGGCTTTCAAATAAATAACACAAAAAAAATTATTCGCAATATTTCTTGAAATTTTACAGTAAAATCATTAAATATCATAGCAGCTTGCAAAAACTATATGCACCTATAGACAGTGCGAGTTCGTAGCGTGTTTTTCACCAGCAAGATCATGAGAAAATAATAAAATCATTAAACCCGTTGAATTTTTTAAGTTCACTTCCAAGCACATTGTATTTTGAAGTTTTATAAAAAACTTCCTGACCGTGTTTATCGCTAATTAGTTAAGTAAAAGATGGTTTGTTAGTAGATTTCCAGTAGACCTGAAAAAGCAACAAAAGACGTTGGGGTTTCCTTTCTTCCTACATGCCGAGCAAAGGCACAGTTATCTCACTTGTAGCATGGGCATATGTCCTATTACTATTTAGTGTTCGGTAGTAAAGACCAGTAAAGTGCTTACAACCAAGATCGCCTCCACCCGTAAGTCATTAACTAATGTAAAACTATGCAGAGTAACATAACATTACGGCTACTGGGCATTTTGTTTTATGTAGAGTAGAACGCAGAAGAAATGGAAATTCAAAAAGCGAACAAAATATAATGACACTTATACATGTAGCGATCAAAACATTTAAGCTTAAGCCTTTATACTCTTTAACAACGAGTGTTTTAGCTTATGAGGCGAAATTTTTGGCAGAATAGGCTATTGCTTCAAAGTAAATACTCAATATTTTGACCGGTCAAAAACGAGACATGACCGAGCAAAAATTGATTTGGCCAGTCAACATGACCGGTCAGTATTCAAAAATTATTTTGAGACCTGCAGTCCATAAACAGTCACACTTAAAATTTTGCTTTCTTCCATTTACCCTGACTACTTTTAAGCATTTAACAACTGCAACGCAAAATGGAGGTTCGGTGCCTGCGATATCCAGGAGCTTCCACTATTGGCAGCCAGCTCCTAGATGGAGACTGCTCCCATGGCTGGCAAATCCTGGCAGACCAACCATGAGCCCCCATGCAGAAGTGAGGGCAGGCACCTGTCACACTGCGCGAACAGTGGAAAAGAGGGAAGAAGTGGGGGGGGGGGGGGAGCCTTCAAGACGAGCTCCGTTGAACTGCCACAGTAATAAAATGCTAACAATGCCCACGAATGCTAAAACATGATTCAGTCGAAGAGCACATGGGATCTTGGCGCATGCCCATGTAGGAAATGCCACTGACTCCGAGGAACATTGGCGCTCTTTGTTGTTAACTAAGTTAAATTGCATTTAACTGCATATAAGTAAGAGATCAAATAATACAAAGAACCTTTCTACCAAAACAGTTACTGTGCTCATTGATGCTAATTGATGAATACATAATTAATTTTATTAAATACAAGATGATAAATTTTTGCATATTAAATAAATTCATCATTCTGTACAATAGAACTAACTTACACTTTCTTCTTTTTGCCTTTAGCTTGTGTTACTGGATTATTACTCCACTTTAATAAATGAGGACTGAATGGCTTTGAGATTGTGTCAACTTGTTGCTTAACTGATTTCTTGCTTATGTCAGTTTCTGTCAGCTGTTTTTTTGTGTCTTCTGAACCATCAGGCATGACTACACCCTCAACTCGAGTTGGTTTTTCCTCTGGTTTTATCAGGACCTGTTCTACAGGTTTATTCTTGTTTAAAGTCATTGTTGAACATGATTCCTTATCCTCACCAACAGAGCTTTGTTCAGCATTAGGAGTAGAAGCTGGTCCCTGCATCATTTGCAGAGGTAGAAGTGTGTTCGTTTTTTCCACAGATGACTTGGTTTCCTAAAAACATAAAAACAGTATGTGTGCTTTGACATTATTCCTGCCATCATTGTTCTTGGGTTAAGGTTTTGAGAGAGAAGGTTAGTTTTGGCCATTTTGCATATGTAACCTTGGAAGAATGCAGTATAAAGGGTGATGAAACCAAAGTGTAGCTCTCCATATCTTAACCTGAGAACAATGCTGGCAGGAATATCAAAATATAGTTCTTTTCTATAATGCAACTGTTTAACTTATTGAACAATAATCAACAGCCTGCAAGTATTAGGTTGCTACTAAATTAGTGGGAGGCACAGTGGCCTAATGGTTAGTGCACTGGACTTTGGATCGAATGGTCCGGGTTGAGCCCAGGCCAGGGCACTGCATTGTGTTCTTGGGCAAGACACTTTACTCTCATAGTGCCTCTCTCCACCCAGATGTATAAATGGGTACTGGCGAATTTACTGCTGGGGGTAACCCTGCGATGGACTAGCATCCCATCCAGGGGGGAGTAGAAATACTCCTAGGTGCTTCATGGTACAGAAACCGGGATAAGCTCTGGCCTGATAGGCCACAAGGCTTGTATGCAGACTTTACTCAATTAAATAACAACGCTACAATTGTCTAAATTGCAACAAAACTGTATATGCGAAAACTTCCCTGCCCTTTGAATGCTCATTACATGTTTGTAGTTTTTCAGATGCTCAGCTTGACAATCATGACTGGGTCTCAGTGGATAATAAGGATGAGTTGTAGATCTCTACTTCTCTCTAACATAATTTAGCTCCTGGGTTTCTTTGTTATTTTTCCTCACTATCATTGGCCTTTATTTTTTTAATTATCCTGAGCAACATACATGTACCGTAAAATTCAGAAAGAAATGATTGCCAGAAAAACTCAATTTCCTCTACATCCACTCATTTTCTACTTTTCTGCAGATCAACAAAAAACTCATGAATGAAAACCAAAACAACTGTGTCAGAAGTTTCTTCGAATGATTTCAATTGGGCTCAAACAGAATTTTTCTAGTGGTGACCAATTTACAGTGCTCCAAGCTCAAGTTTTACAGAAGTTGCCTTCTAGCAACTACCTTTTGTAAAATGGTCACCATCGCCACTAGAAAAAATTATCAAAGCATTTCTAAAGCAGGACACATATCATCTTGACCGTGATGAGCCAAATTAAAATGGTTCAAAGAACATTCCGACATAGTTATTTTCGTTTGCATATTTTGTTGAACTGTTATAATATTATTATTGTGCAAAAACGTAAATATAAGATTAAGAAACAGGCAAGGAAGATAAACATACAAAACAAGTTAATTCTCGTACAGTATGGCAAAATACTAGAAATATAAATGCAGTTTTCAATACCATACATATAATAGTGGCTGCACGACTGACATCAAACAGGACAATTGAGAGCTCAGCTTGAGCCATGATGTATCCTTAATGCAAACAGATAAGCAAGATGGGCAAGATGGAATATTTTGCAGTCAAATTTGTTTGGCTTATACCCCATTCACACCAAAGCTTAAACATGTTTAAATGTTGTTTAGTTAAACATGGTTTAAAATTGTTTTCTTCATGGAAGTTGCTGACTGATGTTTATCAACTTCAAATTTGGCACAATGAAAGCACAAGTTAGAGCATACTTGAGCCCTATATAAAATTTAGTCTGTCAGGTACATGGATTTGTTGCTGATTTTTATTTTCTTAAACCTGGTTTACCTACATGTTTTGTTGGTGTGAATCAGTGGTGTGAATATTAGTTATTGTACTGCAAAAAAAAATGTTGATGCCTAGACAGCCCTTTCTAACAACCAAATCTGCGACCTGTTTGGATAATTTAGTCACCAAATTTTATTTCACTCGCCATAATGACCAAAATGGTCACAGCTTGGAGGGCTGCTTTATAAAAGAAAAAGGAAACTTCTGGAAAACTTGAGCTTGCAGCATTGATTTCCTGTAAATCTTTTCTCAATATTTGCAACATCAAAATAAAAAAGGAAATAAAAGGTATTTTTGAGCCTTTGATGTCACTTTCTCTACTTCACAACCAAGCCTTGGAACAAGGTCATTAAATACATAAAGAAACAATTTGTGATGTTCATATTTGGATTGAAACTTGTCAAGCTGTGCGATAGAGTCATATTGTATATGAAAATGTAAAAAAATTAAAAAGTTGTTTATCTTTATATATGTAAGTATACCCCTAAGCTAACAGCTCATTGTGCAGCTCTCACTGTAGTGGTTAATTAGTGGTTATGCTGCAAAAAAGTTAAAGGCCGGGGTGATCATTTATCACATCACAAAAATAGGGGAGAGCATAATTATTCTATGCTTTCAGAATGCAGATCTTTTCAGAAAGTTTTGGTGCCAAAATAACTGAAAAAATGTTGACCAGGTTATGCTATTATGTGCCAAATGGCACTCCTAGGGGTTAAAGGTTTAATAAATACATTGTTACAAAGGGCGAAAAACATCCCATCAACAAACGAAGGAAGAAGAGAAGAAACCCAACAAGTCAAAGCAGTACTGAAAACAACTATCCTTTGTCTTTTATCACCAACTGTGAGAGGGTGTTAACCAGAAAACCTGCCAATATCAATTTCAATGGATTTGTAGTACTTTCTTATGTGCAGGGCATTTCTGAAAGAATTGGTTGCATTTTGAAACAACAGGTTGAAGAGTGTCATTCAGATCTCAAGTAACTATCAATAGCCTGTTTCCACGACCTAAAGAGCAAGATGATTCTGACCGCCAAAGGTCAGGCATGGTGTACAAAATCAGTTGTTCACAGTGTCTATGGCCAAACAGAAAAGCAAAGGTTTGCCTAATTTGTCTAACTACATTTAGCAAGTTTTTTTAATAATCAACAACAATACATTATTTTATAAAAGTGAGTTTTTACGCTAGATTCAAAATGAGGATTGCATGATTACCTTAATGTCTTGCGTACCTACTGATTCATCTGTGGGGCTTTCTTTCTCTAGAATAAACAAAGTTTGGTGTTTAAGTTATTCCTGGTAGGTAATAAATCAGCTTTATTTTTACTATCATTACAGGGATCTATATTTGCATTTGTCTGGTCATCCAAGACAACTAAAAAATCATATGGACAACCAAGAATACAAAAACTCATCTGCTGCACAAGTGAAGTTTGACTTTAACACAACAACATTTTTCTAAAATGTTCACATGAGGTGCCTGCATCCTGACCTCTTGTCATCCATTTAGAACTTTTTAAAAACAGAGAATAATTTACAATATTTCCCCTGAAAAAAAAATCATTTAGGCCACCATCTTGTATGATACGATATTTTCCAGGAATGAAATCATTTCAGGCTAATTTTCTGATGTACTGCATTGACTTCTGAATTTACATCTATATCCATGGAAACACATGGACAATGTAACAGATATTCGAATCAGTGAGATGAGCCAATATCTTGCTTAAACCTTGGGTGTGTCATCATCTCTGGCTAAGAAATATAGGTTATTAATAAGTTAACTGTTTCAGAAAATCCAACCAAGTACAAATGGGAAGAATGAAAGTGTTCCTTCCTACAGCCCCAGCTAATTTCAGCAAACATTTGTGCCTGCCATACTACAATTTTCGAGCTACATGTACCATGAATGGCTTACTTTTTTCTGCATTTTCTCATGTGTAAAACATTCAAGTTTGTCTGACAAACTGTTGTGTTTAACAAGTAAACCATTTAACGTAGCTTAACATAAAAAAAATCCTCCCAAAATATTAAAAATAAATACCAGTAAACCATTGAAGATCGCTGTCAAAGCATTTACCAGAAATGTAAAGCCGCCCTTTGCTGTATAAAAAGTTGACGCAAAAGTTTTCAAAACCATTGTTTCATGTGCCGAAACACACAGGCGGAGCTGTCAAACTTGACATGTTGACACTCCAAAAAAAAAAAAAACGGGACGGTTTGTCTAGACAAACTTGAATGTTTTAGGCCTTGATGGTTAACTGTTATAGCACAATTATCGGTAAACTGATTAGGTGGAAATAATCAAAAGTAAACTTTCCATTTACATGCTGTTTGGTTGCCATTCTGCACTTCTCAACAGGCAAGTTAAATATTTTGCCAAGGCAAGTATGCCATCTGGTATCACCAAATATGGATCCCTGCGCTATATATTTCCAAAAACTAACGTTGGTGCACTTTACGAATCACCCAAGAAAATTCACTGGGAAAATTTAGAGAGAAAAAGGTGAGCGACCATCAAGGGGGGTGACTCTTAACTTCCAATTTCTTTCTTAGGCAGGTTTCTAACTGCCGTATTTTGGAAACAGACCTCATATGGAGAAGCTTGTTGCATGAGTTTGTTCTATTGAAGACTCCTCCAAGAGTTTCAAGTCACGGCCATATTTTACGCGTCACATGACCAGAATAGAAAAAAACCCTAAAACTAAAATGGTGGATAGATTTTAAAATTAAATAAGCGTCAATAGATACAGAATGTCCACATGAGTAATGTGACATATCATTTTTGTGAAATTCGCATTATTATAAGAGCTATGGCATAATAAACACTCATATTTAGACTTTCATCAGTAGTGTTTCCTCTTTTGGTGTAAACGGTAAAAGCATACCCGGTACGTCAGATTATAAAGACGGCAACGTTATCTCTGATTTGTAAAAGTTTTAGGGATTTTGAATTTTAACGCGTAGTTTGGGACTGGCACTAGTTTCGCATGCACAATGACATATTTTTCAAAGCAGGTGTACCCCAAATAAAATTCACCATTTAGCGTTACAGAAAGCTTCAGAATCACTTGCTTCAAAATACAGTCTTCAGCAATCCCTTAGCAACTGCTCTGGATCTGTAGTTAAGAGTCTCCCCCCTTAAGTAGTTTTGCCACAAATAGCTTAATTTCTTGAATACTTGAGGAAGGTAGCCAACCTCCGAACATTCTAAAGGTAAGTAAGTCTTTGATGGAAAACTGAGAGATGCTCTGTGCATAAAAAACAAGAAGTTACATATCTTCAGTCTCGCGCAGTGGAGTATTTTTGACGGACTGGTGTCGTTTGGAAAGTCGATGAAACATGTAACACAGGACCACAAGGAAGGCTGATTTGTCACAGCAATAAATTATAAATACCTTTATGGGGCATTTCGTCCTTAACCACAGATCGAACAATGCAGAATACACCAAGCTATAGAGCGATTCAAAATGGATGCCGTATGACCGTGCCGTATTTGTATTTTGTATCATCTGTAACATCAATCTTGATTGGCTCTTGTTTATCCAATCACAAAAACCCTTTTGGAATCCTTTGGCAGGGTCATATTGTGTCGCCATACATGACGTACACAATAGATTCGTTGAACGGAAAAGAGACGCGAAGCCGCGTTCTTTTGCGTTGAAAAATAATTGGGGCATATGATGATTTCAGTTTTTTATAGTGGACAAAATGACGTCAGTATCGTCACTGACAAGCTCTCCACTCGTATACAGCGGATAACTTTTTAACTGTGAGCTATTTTTTATTTCTTAGCGGTTGGTGGTGACTGATGTTGCTCTATGTTGCTGCGTAATAAACTAGATTTGGTCGCTTTGGACAATTTTTTCTTGCCAAAATTAGTCGCCTATTCGTCATTTTGAGCGAGCCAGGCTGGAGCGAGCAAATTCACATTTCCACCTAGCCAGTGTGCGATTTGTGCGGTGCGTTGCATCGGATAGGGCAGAATGAGAAAGGGATGAGAAAAGAAGTCTCTCTTGTTTTCCCTCAAATAAATCGACGCCCCCACCCCCTCCCCGCTCCCCCAATCTCGTTTCTAGTGCCTAAAAACAATCCGTGGAACGAGGATGAGGGTCGATTGAGGAAGTCCGAACTGTTGAGTTCGTGGCGTGTTTTCATTGGCCAAGGCTGATTTATTCGTTCTATTTTGGGAAAATCATTTACCATATTTGGAAATATGATGAAATTTTCGGAAAAATTTCGTCGCTTGCTTGTAAAACGAAGGCCGTATTGCTAAAACCTAGACTTAACATTGTTAGTGGAACCGTTTATCAACGGTAAAATGGAATCGAAAACTATCGACAGAGAGGCTGTACTAAATTCGCTTGTTTTAAACAACTCGACAACAGATGGGCAACCCAGAAAAAGAAAAAGACTTGACAATTTATCTGCCGAAGAAAGAGCTCTTCGAAGGTACAATGAACTTGATAGATGGCCTTTTGATGATTCTTTCTCAGTATAAACTAAGCTTGTACTAACTGTATTTTGGCGTCCGACTCATCTCAGTTAGCTTACGCACTTCTCTGAATATTCCTTTTCTTGAATGAACTAAACTCTTTCTTGTTATTGTTTTGCTCAGAAAACTAAAGAATCGCGTGGCTGCTCAAACCGCTCGTGATAGAAAGAAGGCACGAATGACGGAACTCGAGGAAATGGTCGCACAATTAGAACAAGAGGTAACAATCATACTGACCAACGTCTTTATTTTAGGCGTCCCGATATAAACGACAAAAGAATCGAGCCCTAAGCTTGGGCATATCCAAATTTTGTTAAATATACTTTGGCAGAGCCTAAATGTCTTAAGTTTTGTTTTCATTTTTTAGATTAGTTTTCAACCCCTAAAATAAAACCAGCTTTTACTCTTGGACTGAAGCTGAAATATTTAATGGCATATAAATAAAGGAACAGCTTGTTGGACTTGACATCTATGTCAAGTTTTACCCAAGCTCAGACTTTACTACCTATTCTTTTCTTGGGAGTGGGGAGGGGGTTGCCAGTGAAAGGAGCCAATATTTCTTGTCTTTCCTTATACCAGGCATTGATTAAAAGTCTTCTTTCGTGTATATGTTGTGATTCAATTTTACCGTTCGTACAATTTGATATTCTCCTTTATTGTAGTGTACAGTAACATGTGATACCTAATATAAAACAAAGGAAAATACCAAATACACCTTTTTTTGGTTTTTGACGCCATCTTAGTTGGGAGGCAAACATGGCAAAATTTACAGTTAATGTATGGGAACAGTGGGAAAGCCACAGTTGAGCATTTCATTTTTATATACATTTGTCTGAAATCCAAGCTGCCATTTGTGTGGAAAGAGTTAAGAAACATTTGTATAAAAAAACTAAAAATGCAATTTCTCCCTTGCCAGCATAGCTGTGTCCTTCAAATTTAATCGACTGAATCTTTTGCTAGGTATCTTTGACTTGCAATTCATAGAAGTTGCAGAATGTTAATTTTCTTTAAATTATTGGGCTTTGAACTCCTAATTTTCCCATACATTTACTGTAAATTTTTTTGTGTTAACCTTGCAACTAAGGTTGTGCCAGAAACCTTGAGAAGGTCTATTGTACCAAGGGTAAATTTTAAGTCAAATGCCTTTTTTAATTTAGAATAAAGCTCTTCGCATGGACAATGAAAGTCTAAGAAAGCATTCCGAGGCTGTGACAATTGAGAATTCGGAGTTAAGAGTTCGCCTTGGCATCACACCTCCAGTATCACCAGAGCCTGTCACTACATACACATACCCACCAAGTCCAGAAACAAGCTCACCTTCAAAGCATATCCATTCAGTTGTGATCAAGAAAGAAGCAGAATGTAACGAGTATGCATCACTCTTAGTTTCTCAGCAGCAGGAACGCCTGATTCTGTTTCTTTCTCTGATCACGACTTGGATGACGATCAACAACAGGTATGGATAATTTGTAATATTTCTTATTTTAATTCCTAGCAAAACTGTAAACAAGGTTGCTTATTTGTGCTTTAAAACAAGCTTAAACTTACTACTGAAAGGCTCATAAATCAGGCTGATGTTAATTTTACTGCCCATGCAGTTAAGTATTCACTGTGACTTGAAATTTGGGATGTATCCCACTCCTGTGTGGTTTCCAGGCATCAGATGTGTTACAATGGAATTTAATCACTATTACTGGAACCAAAATACGACAGGCCAGCTGATGCGACACTTGTGGGAGGATTAATTTGCATGTAGTCTATCAGCTATGTAAATTGTATTTAATTTTGCTTTCATTTAACTTTTGCAATTGCTCTATACACTGATTATATATGTAATGTCTTTCTTATTTGTAATTCTGTGAACAGTTAAGAGTTTTTATCACTGAATATAATTTTAAAGAAAAGGAGAAACAGCAGTGACACTAGGATAAAATGTTGTATTTGTTTCACTTTCCAGCCTGACATGGATTTTGGCTTTCTTGAACATGATGAAGAAGGAGAATCACTTGCACTTATTCAGCCCAAGCAGGAAGCCAAGTCAGGCTCAACCTGCTGTCAGCATAAGACCTTCTCAACCACAAAAGACAAGGTCGACAACACAGACGAGACAGTCCCAGAATCGAGCAGCAGTGACATAACAGTAGCAGACCTTGTTGGAATGGACTGTGAGGCTTTTGATTCATTGGATGATATTTTAAACTTCAAAGATTTCTCGAAAGAGTTCAAAGAAATTGAGGTTGAACCGGGAATGTTAGGTTGTGAAATGTGGGAGGAAACCTTCACAGAAGTATTGTTCCCATCCCTTTTGGCTGTCTAGCTTATAGATTAAAAAAGTCTGTCTAAGTCTGACTGATGTATAATTAGGCACATACTTACAATCTCCATGTATTATCCTTAAGACAAGGCTGAAAAATCATCTTAATAGTCAAGTCTGATACATGGGGGCTGCAGTGGCCTAATAACTAGCACACTGGACTCTGGATTGAACAGTGTGGGTTAGAGCCAGCCCTTGCTGGGGTTATTGTGTCGTGTTCTTGTGCAAGACACTTTTGCTCTCCACCCATGTGTACCAATAAGCACCATTCTGATCCAAGGAGAGTAGATACACTGTACTCCTTGTGGTTTAAAGCTAACATAGCTGGAGTTGAGCGCTGACCCGGTAAGCCACCAAGGCTTGAAGATAGACCTTACTGTACTAAAACATTCTGCCAAGTACAAGGTGGACAAAATGATTATCTTTGTGGATGGTCAGAACAGTAATACTTCTGCTGGTTGTACATTGTTTACAGATGGTCATTCTTAAAGCAGTTGTAGAATAACTAATTAAAGAAGTAAAACAGGCAAATTACAAACAAAAAATGCACCAGTATTAGAAGAAAATAATTACATGTATATGAAACTAAAGTATATACACAAGATGCAAGTACCTAAACAGTCAAATTGGGCTTATCAATAACCCAAAAAATCAATGTTAAAATTAGCTACATTTTAATATTCACGTAAATAACTCTTGACAATGTTTCTTAAATGATTTTTATATAATCCTTGTAATTTAGAGAACTTGACTTCTGTGAAAGTTTCCTATTATCAATTACTGTTAAATAGCAGTGGTCTCACATTGATCAATAAAAGTAGTCGTGGGTTATTTTGGTTGTATTTATTTAATTTGCCATATGCCAGAAGTTTCCAGTGAGCTAATAGTTGCCGAGGTCATAGTACGGTAAAGTGAAGCCAAGTTGCTCATAGAAATCACGGGCGAGTAGTCCCGCAAATTAAGAATATTTCCATTTTCAAGAGCGTTATTTTCTATTTCTACCTTTCAATTTCGTACTGCCCCTCCATTTTAGGCCTCCTTGTGGCCAAACTCGGGCAGGACAATTGTCGTTGGAGACTGTACGTATTTATGGTATTATGCTGCTATCACTATTTCTGTCACTTACGGAAGACCTTACCCAGCTCTGAGCTATCTCTTTACCTGTATAACCTGTGCACCGGAAAACTTAAGGTACTACTATGATCAAATTTTCACCTCTTGCAATTTTAGGGGTTTCAACGGGTATTTAAAGTTTTCAAATGTCTTTATTAGTTCCGGAGATATTTAAGCTTAAAAAAATCGTAAATTATGCACATTAGGGGATTGATGATGTCATGTACTCGACCCAATTTTTTTGTCAAGTACAAAAATTAAGTTATCTCGGTCATTTTTCTGCAGAGACCAATGAAACTTGGCAGACTTTTAGTTCCACAGATGACATACCTACAGTTGTAATTAAATTATGTTACCATGGCAACTCATTCTTTTCCAGTCCCCATCAATTTGTTTTTAATATAATTTTAGAATTTTTCAGTTCGGAAAATTTAAACCCAGGAAAGATGTCTGCCAAATCCATTGATATGTTTGCCAGATCTCGCATGTTAAGCATTATTTACCAATATTAAAAAAGAATGCCAGAATTGGCCAGAAAAGCCTTTAGCATTGGGGGGATCTGAAACCTAGTATGTCGCCATGGTAAATGAAATTACGAACAAAAGTTCATAGTACTGCGTGACACTTGGACGAATCAAAGTAAAAAAATGTAAAAAGGTAAAAAAGTGCCAAAAAGTTGTTTAAATACCAAACGTTTCGGGCTTCGCCCTGCATCAGTGGTAATAATAACGTTGTCTTGAACAACACGACAGAGCTAATGTTTAAATGTAACGTTCAAAGCCCAGCGCGCACAAAGTGACGCGCTTGCAGTCTAAATGAATGTAAAGTTGATGTTCATCCGGCTAGGTGGTGTGCCCAGCTTGAAGATTAGCCGCATTTCCAGTCGTTTCCGGAAGATGTTGCTGCCCGAGAAGAGCTTGATACCGCGAATTTCGGCGTCGGATAAGCTGTGGTTTAATCCATTGAAGTGCTCAGCTACAGGAAAACCAGGAGAATTCTTCTCGATCCTCCGGAGGTGTTCTCGGAGGTTGCAGCCGGTCTCCCCGATGTAGAGAGCTGAGCACTTACGGTAAGAAATGCAGTAGATCAAGTTGCTGGAGTCACAACTGAAATGTTCCTTGATGTTGATCAGTGGAGCACTCAATGGTCCTCAATAAGAGAACAGCTTATTCAAACCTTTTTTCTTACTGAAAAACAAGCACTGGACCGACTTAGCAAACGAGATGACATCGTCATCAAGCCTGCGGACAAAGGCGGCGCTGTAGTTGTATGGGCAAGAGCGTTGTACCTCGTGGAGGCTCGGCGACATTTATCCGATGTCAGATTCTACCAATGCCTCAATCAAGACTGCACCAAGAAAAGCCGGCAAACAGTAAAATCTGTAGTTCATGATTTAATCAGCACCTGCGAATTACCACCTACTGCGAGCAACTTGATTGTGACTTCTCCACGTACATCACAATTCTACCTTCTACCAAAGATCCACAAGCCAAACCATCCAGGATGTCCAATTGTATCCGCTTGCAGCTGTCGGACCGAAAATATCTCAGCATACCTTGATGAGGTGATGGCTCCCCTGGTGCGTGGACTTAGCTCGTACGTCAAAGACACAAATCATGCACTTCAGATTTTCGATTCTTTTCATTTCGACCCTATGGACATAAAATCATTGTACACGGTCATACCCAATGACTGTGGCCCATTTCCTCGACAAACGACCTGTTCTTCAACCTGCGACATCCACCTTGACCCGACTTGCAGAGCTTGTATTAACTCTTCTCTTTCAATGGCGCGTTTTACCGACATGTAGCTGGAGTAGCCATGGGCAGTAAAATGGGCCCAAATTACGCCTGCCTGTTTGTCGGCTATATGGAAGAAGTCATCTTATCTCAGTACACTGGCTTTATTCCTCGGTTGTACAAGAGATACATTGACGACGCTGCAGGGGCCGCATGCTGCTATCGTAAGGACCTTGAGGACTTCATTGCGTATGTTTCTAACTTCCATCCATCTCTTCAGTACACGCACACCATTTCTGAAACCTCGCTACCTTTTCTTGACATCAATCTGCACATAGTTGGCAACAGTCTTCAAACGTCGGCTTACTACAAAGAAACAGACACACACAGCTATCTACATCATCAGTCATCACACCCCCAGCATTCTAAGAACAGCCTTCCCTACAGTCAACTTCTGCGCCTCTGCCGTCTTTGTTCAGATGAAAACGATTTTAGTACTAAAGCAAAAGAGATGTGTGGCTTCTTCCGCGAGCGGGGCTATCCCTCCGATTCACTTCGTGAAGACCTGCGGAAAATAAGTAACATCAACAGGATGGACACCATCTACAGCCATCGCGATGAAAACAATCAAGCTGGGAGGATACCATTAGTTCTCACTTACCACCCTCTCAATGAACAAATTAAGAAGATCCTGCTCGGCAACTTCCGCATTTTAAACAACGACCCAGAGACTGGGCGGATCTTCACTGATGCCCCCCTTCTAGCATATCGCCGAGACCGCAACATCCGAAATATATTGGTGCATACCACTGTTGGAAATCAATCCACCGATCCCGCTGGCACTTTTCCTTGCAACCATCCAAGATGTCGTACCACAGCTTATCCGACGCCGAAATTCGCGGTATCAAGCTCTGCTCGGGCAACAACATCTTCCGGAAACGACTGGTCGCCTTGTCGCCATGGTAACCAAGTTGTAAAAGTCATTGTGAAACACGACAAGCAGTGTTACTACAAAGAATCAGACTTTCAATACAAATTGGCTGAAATATCACTTTCTTCGTATTTAATCAGAATTTAGTTGAGTGTATGACGTCATTACTTTGCTAATTTGCATATTTTAAAAACTTGAATATCTCTGGAAAGAAAAGAGTATGGTGGCCCATCAGTGCCATAGTATTTTATGCTGTATTTTAACATTTTTTCTCTTTTTTTAATAATTTTTTATTTTTTTTTATTTTTTTTTTTATTTTTCAATATGTGGTTTATTTTTTACTTTTTTTATTGTTTCTTTTTTTTATAGCATTAACAAAAAAAAACCAGCCATGGCCTAGCAGTGCCATAGCAAAAAAAAAAAAAAAAAAAAAAAACAGCCATGGCCTAGGAGTGCCATAGCCCATGATGCATTGAGAAGGAGTAGTCACCAGGCTCTTGGCCTCAAACAACATGGCGGCGTGGATAAGAAACGATATGTGGAAATGTGATGAAGAGCTTAAGCGGGATTTAGAAGGATACGTGAAGCAGGCACTGAAGAGGGATGAGGTTTTGGACTTTGTTTCCAAAAAATATCTAATGTATGCTTGGAGAGGGGGACATTGGGGGTTGCTGAACACCGCATTACCGCAAAAAAATTCGACAAATACCGCAATACCGCAAAAAAAATCGGAAAATACCGCAATTTTATAGTAAGCCTGTATAGCTGGTGGATTCGTTGACGCGAGGGCAAAAATAGAGGCAAAAACAAGTTGTAGGACCGTGGAAACAATGGCACGGCCTTAAACGGGTTGTTAAAACAGTTAAATTGTAGATTAAAATGTGTGACAAATCAAGGCTGTTTCACGTTGCTTCAGAAACGGCTAAAAATACTCGTTAAAAAGTGAAGGATACGTTTTTGTACCGAAAATCGTCTACCAAAACGTAAAGAAAACGCATCCCGCAGGTTTGGAGAATACCGCAATACCGCAATTCAAGATTAAAATTACCGAAATACCGCATGAAAAATTGGCCAATACCGCAATACCGCAAACCCCAATGTCCCCCTCCTTGGAGTTTGCGTACTCTTTGTTGCCGTTTGTTAAAAACATAAAGTACTGAAAGTACATCGACTATGAAATAGAGCTTGATGATTTGGAAGAATCTGTGCGCAAAGAAATGAATGGTCCGGGAAACTTGTTTGGTTATCGTGCAATGACTAAAAAGATAAGAAAAATTCACGGTTATAAAGTTCCAAGAAACCTGGTCTGGTCTACGCTATGATGGAACATGTCGATCCCAGTGGCCTTTAGGAACGAGGAGGTATCGGGCAACCAAAGCGAGCCCCAAATGGTGTTTTTACCTCAAAGGTAAACGTAGATTAAGCGTGTTTTAAGCCTTTTCAAACTAAACTTTTAGATAATTCTGTGTAAATTTAATGACGCATTGTTTGCACCGGCAGACGTGGCATAGAGGCCCTGCCGTACGAATAGCCACTGCGTTATATCAAAGTAATGCAAACGACAACAAAGAGTATGCAAACTCCAAGCATACGTTGGATATTTTTTGGAAACAAAGTCCAAAACCTCATCCCTCTTCAGTGCCTGCTTCACGTACCGTTCTAAATCCCGCTTAAGCTCTTCATCACATTTCCACGTATCGTTTCTTATCCGCGCCGCCATGTTGTTTGAGGCCAAGAGCCTGGTGACTACTCCTTCTCACTCCTAGGCCATGGCTGTTTTTTTTTTTTTTTTTGCTATGGCACTGCTGGGCCATGGCTGTTTTTTCTTTTTTGTTAATGCTATAAAATAAAAACAATAAAAAAAGTAAAGAATAAACAAAATATTGAAAAATAAAAAATAAATAAAAAATTATTAAAAAAAGAGAAAAAATGTTAAAATACAGCATAAAATACTATGGCACTGATGGGCCACCATAGAAAAGAGATATTGGAAAACAGTAAACGGCATTTTTCTTCTCATATACAGTACTTGATAATATTTTAAAACGGCTACGAAAGAAAAGATGCGAATTTCATCATAGTAGCACTTTAACCCTTTTCCGCTGTTTCAAAAAGACTATCAGCTTAAGGTGGGGGTACACCCGATTTTGAGTGAAATTTTAAGAGTTTTAAGGAAGGGATAGAAGAAAGAAAATTATTTTTGAAACACTGACAGACAGTTGACCCCCACGCAAGAGCACCCCAGGTTGTCAGGGAACTGTTTGGGTGTCCATATACTAATTTTTAACTTCAAATTCTAATTTTAAAATCACATTAAATCTCTAATATTTCTTATTTCTCCAAATTTTACTAATCCTTTGAGAAAAACTATCTCTTTCCAAACATCCCCAAAAATCACCAAAAAATTTACAAAACACCGCTTATCATAGCTTTGTGAAATGAGCATAGAGTTTCTGGATTGCTTGAAACGCAGACGAGATATTCGCATTAAACCAAGTTTAGCGGTGGAAAAACGGGCTTCAGGTGTACCCCCGCCTTAAATTCATAGAGCTCGGAGTGAAGCTTCTGTCGTGTAATTTTCCGGCCGAACCTTTCTTTTCAATTCGAGGTAAAAACACACTCAGGAATATATTCAGGCAAAACAAAATTGAGGATACCTGATTTCTTTCGCTCTCATTGAAGCGTTTGAGCTTGTTATTAAAGATTCTGTCTACTGTGAGACCGAATCTGTCCGAATCAAGTCGTAAGGGAAAAACACCGCGCTGCTGCAGCTGGGTTTTACTCACACAAACCTCTGATTTCTATGTGCATTGACTGGCGTGCCTTGCGGCGTTTCGAAAGTTTTCACTGTACTGCATGTTTGTTGCCTTTCATGCAAAAAACAGTTTTACTTACTAATCAAGCTTCCAGGCCCAGTTCTAAGCTCTCAAGTTACCTTTCATTTTCACGACTGTTTTTGCGGAAACACGAGTATCGCAGCTGAAGGCTATGATTTACGACACGGTTGGTTGGTTAATGCCATTCCACTGACCAGGTATAAAGTTGCATCGTTCTGTGAATAAACTTGACGGAGATGAAATCTCGGTACATTTGTCACTCAGTGAAGTAATGATGAGATTATAATCGGCTATTTCACGAGCCTGAGGTGTGAGTGTCTTTCAACAAAACATTTGATGTCCTGAGTGGTATCTCAATCAGTACAGGCGTTCTTCTGGTAACCCGTTACTTTTATGGCTCCCGTGCATCAAATTTTATACTATAAAATTAGAAGCACGGGAGCCATTAGTGAAACTTAATGGAAGCTCTAAGTCCTCTCGATTTCGTTCTCTGGGGTTTTGCTATGGAAAGCCAAAATTAAACCCAACCAGCTAAAAAAATAAACGACGCACGCACTAAAGTGCCGATGCAAACACTGATAGATTTTGGAGATACCAAACTCTAATTGGTTGTTTAAAACGTCCAACACTGCCAATTTTGTTGAAAAAAAAACCGTTGGTTGAGAAATATATAGTCTTACTACATTGATAAAATACGAATGACGAGTGAAAATATACACTAACATAATGTTTAATGACAGCTTTATTATTCCAAGGTTCGTCCTGACTGTACTATGCTAAGTTATTATTCCACCATTGCGCCATTTACCATATTAGGTCACAAGAAGACGCATCGACACAAACTGCATTTGTTGCTGTTATTAAGCTTTTCCATAAAAATGTATTCATACTCAACAGTAAGTGGAATTAATTAAGGGTGCTCTGAAAGCTCAGGTATTACTCTAATGGGTTTATCGAGGTGGCTTACAACACTTTCCGGAGATCTTGCTGTCTTTGGCATCTATCAAAGTTACAGTGGCCTTATAATGTTGACAATATCAATAGTTAAAACCTGTAAAGCATTTATCCATTAACGTTATCAGATGTGTATGAAATCAGAATTTTAAGAAGTGGTCAAACCCTATTTATTTTCAATATTATGTCTACTTCACACAACTGTTAAAATATCACTTCTGTGAAGTAGACAAAACCAAACGAGTTCTGGCAGTTATTGTTTCACAAATTTAGGCCGACTGTGACTGAACCATTTTGACAGACATTTATAACAATTGGTAGAATGAAGGAAGACGGAAACTTTCATTACGTAGTTTTAAAGCTGTAAGCTTCGAGATGTTTATAAAAATTATAGGGTTGTGTTGCCATGAAACTAATTTTGACCTCACATAGATGCTATTTTGTTTGTAAGTAAAATTTACACAGCTCTAACTTAAAGATATTTGTCAACATCACTGTGGAAGCTGTGATAAATTAATTACAAAGACGGGAAACCCTGATTACGTATTGCGAGTCTCCTGCTAGGGGGCTGCAGACTGGCAAGAAAATTCTTATACAAACACAACTGAGTATGTCCATATCGGCCTAAATCTAATTCTAATTTAAATTCTTATTCTAATATTTGCTGAATGTTGAACCTAACAATGATTACTGACTTCACCTAAGTATACAATTTAGGTTTTTTACTGCATTACTTTAAACGTCAGACACGGTCAGTAGTCTGTGGAGGAGCCTGGTTGTTGAAGAGCTCCAATCAGACCTTGAGCTGTGCTAAACAAGTTGATAGGCGAGCTTCCATCTGTTATCAGGGTAGACTTCAGACCCAAAGACTGCAGCAGTTTCACCTGTAGCATAACAGAAACAGGATCAACAGTTAATCAAGTTAACTGAAGTTAGAGCAGTTTTCACTTCGAATGTCAAACGTGATTCGCGTTTGCTTTGGTTTTGTATCACTTCGCTTAGTGATTGGTCTTAAAACTCTCCCGCCACTTTCTCAACCAATCAGAAGTAAAACCAAAACCAATCGTGACTCGCTCGCACTTGTTTTCCCGCGCGTCTTGCCGGCTGCTTATATTTGCTTCGAGTTTTGATTGGTTCACTGGATCGTCTATGTCCTTTGTGATTGGCCAGAATGATTACTTTGGTTTTGGTTTTACGAAACTCAGTGTATTTTTAAATTTTAATTTGTACACGGCCCCACAAGCTTTTAGCTTTAAACTTTTTACCGTGGTTAAAAAAAGTTGTTATTATTATTATTATGAATTAATTAATTAATTAATTAATTAATTAATTAATTAAAAATTGCTCTAACATGCATGTAAAGCTTTAAGATAACCCGCAAAAATGTCAGTTTGTGTCTAGGGTAAAAACAAGACACTGTCTGCAGATTGTATCCTGTCAGTAGCAAGGTACAAACCTGCATCTCTGGTCCAGCTGTGGCTATTGCCTGAATAGTATCAGAGCCAATGGACGACACCATGTTCTTAAATTTGTCAGTCTCAATGCCTGCCATCTCTTTGGCCTTCGTTACATCCAAGGTGTTCTGTTCATGTTGGTACTTCAACTCTGCCTCCCTTGTTTTACTTAGACGTTGCAGTGCAGATTCCTTTTAAGGAGAAAACAAAATAATTGAAAAGACTAAGTTTGTTCACACCAAACTCTCATAGTGCAGTTCAAAGGTCAAAGTTCAAAGCTCTACAATAGGTGGCTTACAATCCGAAAAGTTATATCATCCTTGAAGAGTTCATGTAAGCCCATAGGTTTTGAATATTTTGCATCTGCGATTTTAGGGGCCTTATGTTTTTTTTTGGTTGTGTTAATATTAATAGTTTCTACCTTCAGCTCAGACTGATGGAAAAAGGGTAATGATGGATGGCAAATTTTGATTGCAGAATTTGTGAAAAGTGAAAAGTTAGAAAGGCATTAGACCTGGCCAAAAAGTGCATGATAATCGATGATAGTCCATGGTAATTGAAATTCACTTCCATTTGGCCACCATCATCATTTACTTTGAGCCTGTTCATATTTTTCTTGATAGTTGATAAAACGTTTTCCCGTTTGACCATGCACATGATAGTTGATGATAGTAGTTGGACACCTGCCCATCTAATTGGTTCTCCCATTGTTGTTTATTCACTGACAGAGCATGATCAGGCATGCGTTGTTCCTAAAAGCGAAAGTTATCCTTCACCTTTTACTTAACAATTGGTAAGTAGTCGATGAGAAGTACGAGAGAAATTGAATTCTTAAACTATCATCAATAATCATGTGCCATTTTACCTGGAATCGTTCACTAATTTTTTTTTGGTAAAAGTAAGATGACACCACTTTCACTATCAAAGGGTAATCGCTTTCACACCCTTCGTGTATTTAATATCAACAGACACATGAGAACGTTATTCACTTGCTCCTGTTCGTTTCTGGCAGGAAAGGACAATGGACATAATCCATTCATTATAAATTCTGCATTTATTAATATGTATGCGTCTGTGTTCTGTCCAAGTTAATTATATCATAAATATCAAGTTATTTAAGTTTAAAGGAATGAAGACTTACAGCCTCGATCTTAGCAGCTTCTGCCTTTAACTTTGCCTGCTGTACTGCAGCCTCCCCTTCAATTCGAGCTGCCTCTGCTCGGGACTGAGCCTCAGCTTTGGCTTGCCCTGTTGACTCCACTGCAGCGCTTTGAGCCTGCAGTTCTAACAACTCCTTTCTAGCGCGTTCTGCCTCCGCTTCATCTGTTATCTTCTGCCTTTCCAGTCGACCCTTGGCTTCTTGTTCAAGCCGCTCTGCTTCATGTCTTAAATGTACACAACATAAAGTAAGTACAGTTTGTAAACAAGTACATGTACAATTTACATTATCCTAATCAAATAATGGTTTATTGTCTCGTCCTCAAGGAAACTCACAATATAAACAACAACTACTATTTGCCTTTGCAATGTAGAAGTTAGGCTGTCTTCAAATAAATGGAAACCTTAAAAAATAAAGTTCACCTGATGGTTGAAAACATACATATGTAAAACGAAAATTATAATAAAGGAAAGATGGAAATGGATTGGATCACAACGTTAATGCTTTTAGTATTTTGTGTATACTATATGACACGTGCACTACATTCGCATCCCTGCACTCTCCAAACAGCAATTACGTACTTCTAGATCATAAAGATTGTCATCAAGCCTTATTAATTTAGCATGCTTTTTAAAAGCTATTATGATTATTATATATATATATATTTATGATCTTGTAAGAGGCAATGCAATACTAGCAAGTAAATATGAAAGAAGTGTTTCTGATATTACCTAAAAATAGCATTTCCGGGCTCCCAGATTTCGAAATTTGACCCCTAGCGCTTTGCACTTGCCTCAGTTATCAGAAAGGTCTGGCTATGGTCTGGATAAGCATTGCCTAATTTACCTTGCTGTAGCTTCCTGAGAATTAGTTGTAATCTCAATGGCTAACTGGACTGACTTTTGCAGTGCATCCCTGGTACGTTGATCCACTGGCTCCACAGACTGGATATCAATGCTTGTTATGTTTAGACTATTTGCAGGGAAAGTAAACTTGTTTCGAATCTTGTGATTGTCATCAATGCCAAACACTGAAGTACGGATGATCTTTGCTGAATTCTGCAAGAAAGAGATTGTTTTCAGCCAGTGTTTATTGTTTGGAAGTTATAAATGTTTAATAGCATCTAACGCGCCACCTATCATCTTATAATCAACACTGTAACACTTAAAAACTTAACATGCATGATGCTTAAGGTAATCTTGTTTTATTTTTTGACTGCCTTCATCCTACAGAAAATCACCGAATTACAGGTCATAACGAATAACATACAAGCATGACTATTTGTAATCACTGAAGGCAATGAATGATTCATTCAGAAAACACATTCTCTAAGTTAATTTGATTACAATAGTCTAGCCCGATCTGTAATTGTCTTGATCATATGAAAGAAAATGGGTATAAAGTGGGAATGTTTGACTAAATAACTCTGGGCTTTGCCTCCTACATAGTCCTTTTTAGGTGAAATACGAAAGACATAAAAACAGCTAGCTGCAAGGTGCTTATACAAATGTGTAAAAAGCAGACGTTTTGCCCTGACTTTATAGACTGTATATATTAGCCACACTTTCTTGGTAGTTGGTATTGACATTCATGCACTTGCAATTAAAGAAAACGTTTTCAAGAATCTTCGAAATTGTTCAAGGATCTCAAGGTTCCTGCAACGATACAGCAAAGATATATTTTTGCCTGCACTGTTTACCGTTAGGGTGTATCGTACATATACTGCTCTTAATTTACAGATTTATTTCCTCTCTTGTTTGGCTGCTCTCATACTGTTAACAAAATTCAGCCCAAAGTTAGTGAAATGTGACTGCACCTTGTGAAAGTCATCAAATTGGACCCCAGCTACTGCACCACGTATCCTTGAAGCAATCGCTTTACACGCATCTCCAACAAAGTCTGGAACAGAGAACAATTTGGCAGCATCCTTTGCACCCTTGTCACCCACTTCAAAGTGCCTGTTAAGAAAAAAAAAAAACAAACAAACAGGTTGCAATAAATTACAATGGGAATAGGAAACCACAAATACTGTTCTCACAATAGAGGATAAAACTTAAAATTTAAAAGTTTATATGAAAATGAGAATCTTTATCCTCGCTCTATTTATACACACAATAAGAATACATTGTAGTTACCAGTTGTAAGACAGCTGCAGCTGCAGTCTAGCATGGTCAGATGTCTCTACAGTGACAATGTCAGTACAGAAGTCAGGTCCAAGAAGCAGACACAGTGCTTTGATTACGTTTGGTTTCTTTGGTTTTCCTCCTGACAGACTGAGCTGTGTAAACTGTTCATCAGGACACAGCATTACCAACTCAGGACCAAATACAACTCTGGAAAGGAACAAAATGAAAAAATGAAAACTAATTCATATAATTTTGTTAGTCTGCTGGGTATCTGTAACACACCAAAAAGAGAATAATAACTTTGAGGGGTTGTAGAACAATGTCAATAACATAATACTCTGCAACCGACTGAATATAATACTCTACAACAGACTGAGTACACCAAACCATGGCTTGTTGTTAAACTCTACCTTTGTCCGAAGGGGATCTGGTCATTTGTGGGATAGAGAGGGGTAAATGAAGCTGTAATAGGCCATTTTACAGTTGTCCACTCAGTGACCTGGCCTTTGAATGGTAGTGAGGCTGGAGGTGACCTTGCATTGATTCACTAGTTAGCACCAGAACAACTTGATTTACGAAACAAAAGCAGTAAGGTCTGTATCAAAACAAGGTCACCTCCAGCCTCGCTACCATTCAAAGGCTAGGACACTGAGCAAACTGTAAAATGGTCTATTCAATACAGTGAACTAACAACAACAACAACAAATACATATATACACGGCCAGTGAATGCAAAACTCCTGTACCCCAATATAAAAACTCCATAGAAGATATTAACCTGTACATGGGGCTAAGACCTGCCCATTTTTTTCCATTTCATTATAGTTAGCCAATGATACTGACAAAGAGTATTTACAACAAACCAAAAACATTTGTCATTGAACAGGACGACTGATGATGAAGCACATGTGACTTCCAAATTGAAAATAAAAAAGTGAACTCAGTGCCAATTTTCTTTTTCTTAATTAATGGAACTAAACTTTCCAGGACTTTTTACTTTTTATTTCATTCCTTTAATCAAACCGATACGATTACATGCTCATTTTCTCAAACTCATTAATAATTCACCTAATGTAAACAATGGACATTATTTAATCATCACATTGTCTTGATTAAATAATTTAACAATGTTAATTTCTCCATTTTATTTCTTGGCATTAGTTATCAGTTATCAAATACTCAAGAAAATGTTTTATTTTACAGACACGATAAATTTTGGTGTAAAAATCAATGATGTCAACAATGCGTCTTGTCAGTACATGTACCTTGCAGTCTTCTCCTTGTAATCATATATCTGCACTGCTGCATTATGAGGCACTCTGAATGTCACAACTCTGGTTTTGTTTCTCCCGAAGCTACTTCTGGGTTCTCCTTGTGCTACAAAATAATCATTATACCCCAATATGTCACCAACATGCCTTGATGCTGTTGCATTCACATGTTATATTATAGCTGCTAATAGTTTTTGACATGTTATCATAATCAGGAGTTTTTCTCATTTTGTCACTCTCCAGATCTTTAGTCTAGGTATATAAATGTTATGTCAATAAATTTAGTAAATGTAGAGAAAAGAGTCAAACTAGCATTAGCAAGTCAACATGTATACTGAAATCCAAAAGAAAAATGTGCAAATCAATCTGCTGAATGTGGAGAAAAGAGGATAGCAAACCAAAGTAAATATCAACAAATGCAAGTAGGGTGAACCACTTATAATTACCGAAAATACATGTTAGCTGATGGCAGTCGGATAAATATTGTAGCTTGCACTGTGTTTAAGCCTATCTTGGCAATATTAATTTTTGGTTGTGCCCATCTTTCAGCATGGCAAAATTTTCCAAAATATCAAGCACAATCTCTAAAATTATTTATCACCTCTTAATGGGCCAGGACGTCTCGATGATTTGGATTGTACTGTATTAGATTGTGCTATATTGGAAAATTCATCCCATTGGTTGGACATTGCCTGAATGGATGGAAAACCTTTAAAAAATTTCAAAACATTATTCACCTTGGAAAGAAATGTTATGTTATGTTACATATTATGCGCTATATGTTAATTTTTCTTCATAGTTCAACTTACATGACTAATTTAAACCTACAATTAACCTTCCACACAGGTTTGATGCTCTATCACAGGAGAATCTGGGAGCTGTACAAGCATTATTATAGAGGACACATTTGTTGGGACAGATACAGTTAACATAATTAATTGAAATGAACAAAAAACGGGGCAATGGAAAAAACGGTGTATGAAGTGTCCTAAGTACAGTCTTGGCCAACAATATTTAATCGATAATTTGTATGTTCAAAAGTGACAAACTTCCTTAAACATGGCCTAGCACCCACGAGTCTTCTAATACTTAGTTTCCATAAATTACCTTAGGTTGCATGCTTTATAAGGATGAAGGACCAACTTTAACCAGGGAAGTGACAACAATCTCAGAAATTGGAGCAATTTAAAGTGCAGTGAATTTGTCAGTATTTCCTGTGTTTACTCATGGACGGTGCACTGCCAAACATTTTACTACTCGCAATGTAAGGCCTGTATGCTAAGGATTTCACTAGTACTGTATCATGTCTTTGATGTAGAGAAACAGTTCAACTTTAAGGGCCCTTTAAGCTAAGGGTCCAATTTGTAAGCTTCCTGTTATTACCCCAGTCATACTTGTTATCACCCTGTCAAAAACCTTACTAGAAATCTCTGGTACAACAACATTCCTTGTGCCGCGGTCAGCCAGGGGATCCTTTCCTCCTGCTAGAAGTTGTTCGACAGTTGGAGGTAGTTCCTTTTCCCAGAGTTCTTCATCTTGGGTCAGCATATATGTCTGACCACAGACAGCTCTCACCCTTCCAGTCTTGATGTCCCGGATATACATTCCTTCATTTTCATCCAGAGGAATGGCTTTCCTTCGTGCAATAACTTCTACTTCAACAGGAGGAACATATTCACTGGGTCCACGGATCATCCAGCGATCACCAGGACGTCTTGGAACCTCTTTCTGAAAAACATAGTTTTACCAAATATTGAATACTGTTAGGTCCTACTGAAACTAGATCTGCAGGCAACTCCACTTCTAAGGGAAGACTAGGAATGAATGAAAGGGAGGGGAACAAAAAAGAAAAAAACTAAAGCGCATTCTCTTAGGCTATAGCTAGCTTGGTATATGCTAGTCCTTTCATTTGTAATTTTGTCCATTCAAAAATTAATATAGTTTCAAGCATGCTTATCATTTATAAAATTATTATGTCATACAGTAATAAAATTGGGTTATGTGGTACTGTAATGGAAGATGAATGTATCTAAAAAAATTATAATACCTCTTTTTCGTCAACATCAATAAAACCTTCATTTGCTTTTAAAATTAGTCCCTCATCTTCACCAAGAATAAACACATCTTGGATGCCTTGTTCTAGCTTTTCACCAGGCAACAAGAAGAATGACTTCTCCCCCTGTAGTATTAAGTAAGAAAAAGCATAATAATTGAAATCAGATCATCAGCATCCAACTTTTGTACACAAAACCAGATATAAAAGGGTATATTGTACTCTTTCTCTCAGATATAATTTGCAAATTATAAATAGGAAATATATGTAAAAACCCAAACACTTGTACTATTCTCAGCCAACAGGCAGTTTGAAATGCTTGATATAATATTTTTTCCATTACACCTTTTAACAGGTATAGTGCTAAAAGAGAAGTCAATTCAAGCTTCATTTTTCTGAGGTCTGCAAAGAAACTTAATATGAGACTTACATACTTAAGTGCTAACATCCTTGTTTGAAAAAAAAAATAACTAGCAACTTTTAGGACTGCTGAGAGAATAAAATTATGACCCTGGCAAAGAACTGGTTTCATATTTTTCAAACTGATCATGAATAGTGAGCCTCTCTAGGCCTCTAGGAATATTTCTAAAACATCAAAGATGCAATGATTACTGCTGAAAAAAGCTAAGATCACACGATTGAAGTGAAAATTTAAAAATTCATGCGATAAGATAGAATATTAAGAAACAAAACATGTAAAAATAATAAAAAAAACATATCTGCCATCTCTGCTTATCTCACAATTTTTAACATTTTTTGCTAAAATATTTAATATGAATTCAGTTGTGACTTACACTGGCTACATGCACTGTCATGCAATGATTTTAATCCATAAGACAAAGATGCTTAAAATAAAGTTGAAGATTTGCAAAAAAAATGGTGACATGACCACCCAGTCTGGAGGTACCCACAGAGAGGTTCAATAGTGAACAAGATGAAGATAATTATCTACTACATATAGTTTCATTAATATCTTATGGTGTAACAACCCCGACCGATTAGCTCAGTTGGTCGTAGGGCATCAGACTACCGTGCGGGAGGTCTCGGGTTCAAGCCACAGATGGGACCAACACTCAGGGTCTTAAAATAACTGAGGAGAATATGCTGCCTTTGCAACATTAATTTGGCATCTGCAAATGGTTTAATTATAAGATATTATAATCTTCTCATCAGATAAGGACGATAAACCATAGACCCCTTCTTCTGCATCTTCACTGTTGTGGTCAGCAGGGGACGTAAAAGAACCCACACACTCATTGTAAAGAGTAGGGCATGAAGTTCCCGGTGTTGTGGTCTGGTCTTTGCCCTTTGCGTTGATATTTAGCTGTTAAAGCTACTCTACAATCCAAGGGTAATTAAGGTTTCATTTTGCACACTTCACTTCACACAGGCACCACTACAAATTCAGTTCTCTGAAATCACTGGATTGTCCTGCACATTAAGTTGATTTGACTGTTAAGCAAACTAGACTCATGCATAAACAACTAGTGAAAAACATTTGTTACAGTACTTTAATTCTGCCAATTTTTGCTGATGTGTTCCAAAGGGGAATGTACATCTTTCTCAATGACTCATTATTGTAATTATAATAATATGTACTACATTATGGTACCTTGACCAGCCTCTTTTGTCCAAGCTGGGGTTTACCATCTTTATCAACTGGATCTAGAATGACACAGTACTGCCTGTTGTTCAATGTTGTAATATCAACAACTCCAACAACCTGAAGCAAGAAAATAAATATCAACAAATCATTCGCAAAAAATTAGGTAATATATAAAGCACCAAACACAAAGATCTAAAAAATATCTAGATTAGATCTTGACAATATTCTAGAAAAAAACAATATTGCATGCCTGTTTCTTAACTAAAAAAAATGTTCTGAACATTTCCTTTGTTGGAAGAAATGGCATGTCACAGATTCAAGGTATTATATATTGCTATTTTTCATTACAAGAAAAAGTAAATATAAACAACAAGTTTATAAATATAACATTTTCATTTCCCAATAGATCTACAAAAAAAATTATGATTAATAATTAATTATCCAGCAAAATCACACGAAAACCGCCTGATACTTAGCCGACGAGGCCATAGGCCCAGGTGGCTAAAATCATACAATATTTTTCACAAGATTGAGTAGGATAATTGTTTTATTATTCATCAAATAGTCAACGAAAAGAATTTTACAGCTAAAAATACTGTGGTTATGTAGTGCTTTGCGATACTTCAGATGAATTGTCACAACCAGACACGTATATCACAGGAAATCTGTTACATTGGGATAACAGATAATAAGGATGTACAGACCATATATGGACATAGTGCGAGCTTGTTGAATAATAATGCAAAATAGTCCTAAAAAGAAATGTCTGAAATAACTCAGTATACCTAGGCAGTCCTATGACAGCATTGCTGGCATACTGGTGACAAAATGGAACCAGGCATCACAAGGAACCAAGTGTAGGTTGATAAAGTTAAGATATGTGGATTACCTCTTCATACACATTTGGAATGTGAGCCTCTGTGTCTGCCATGGTGATTAACCACTCTTCTCCATTTTTACGTAGAATACCTTTATCATCTTTGAAAGTCCTTGTGGATCGAAGGTGTAGAGCTTTCTAAAATTGATCAGGATAGAACAAAAATAAAGGAATAATAACCCTTCAAAATAAAACATGTGAAACAGGTGATAAACCATAGTGCATTATGGTGTTTATTGGAACAATCTTAATTTAATACGGTGACACTGAATAAAGACAAACAAATTGGGGAAAAACCTCAAAGACTCAAAGGATAGTACAGAACGCAATGAAACCAATCAATTGACAGTACAATGCTTTATGTTTTATGTATTTGGTTCCATGGCTTTTTTTTGGTTAGACTTTAAAACACCATGTGCACATGATATACTTAGAATTAGTATGCTTTTCTGTACAACCATAACACTGGCCATTGATACTGCACTTTTGTTCATTTGTAACATGATACTTTTATTTTTCTTCCAAACTGTATAACATGAAACAATTTGTTTTTGCAAATACTTAAATAAGTACTGTGATATCAATATTGATTGCTTTGCTTTCAACAACAAAGCACAGATGTTGATTGATAAAAGAAAAGGCTTTTACAGTTTATGAGACACGTAAGGTCACCTTTTCTAATAAGGAAAGAGTGCTGCCATTTTATATGAATAAGTCTTTTGTATGAACTGCTCTGACATTTCAAAGTCTAATTTAAAATAATTAATTTGTGGTTTTAACTTGGCACCACAGAGTCTACAGGAATCCTACCACAGGAAGAACATGCCTTGTTCGTAAGAGTTCCAGACTATAACATATACAGGATAATCTGCACATATATACATGATGTTTAAGTCAATTTAAAAATCAAAGCCAAGGGACGAATACAATATGGCAAGGGAAATACCAACCAATGGCTGACATATTAATACTTTTAGGTACTAAGTACTGTAACTTGGGTCTCAGTAGTTTTATCTAAAATTCAATGAAGAATCTTGCAGAGCTCTTCTCACCTTCTCTGTCAAAACATAAGCATCAACGACATCCACAACTTCCTCATAAGCACCTGGCAGGTAAGCCCCAATCTTTTTAACAAGCCATTCTTCCCCAGCAACACGTAGGTTACTATCACGGTCCTGTTTGATACAAGAAGGACAAGAGTGCAAACTAATTAAAATAAATGAGATCAAAGGCTTTGCGCTGACATCCTCTGTTCATGACAAATGTGGCCAACAATGAACAAGACATTTTTTTCAGTAATTGCTATTGTAAATATTTAATATTCAAGAAACCGCGATTACCGCTGTGGACATATTTATTAACAGGGTTCAATTTGTTTTGAGAGTCTTAAATTGTTTTGGGAGTCCATTTTCCCTGTTTATTAACCAAATTGCATGTCTTTGTAACTTAATAAACATTTTGACAAGTGTAGTTTGCTTACTAAACAAATCTAAATGAGGATAATTTATACCAAACCGCAATGGTCACATCACTACCCTAGCCTTCGTACCTTCCCAGCACAAGAAATGCCACATTGACGGGCTCCCTTCCTGGCTCCCCGTACAAAATTTTTCCCGAGATCTCACCAAGATTACCAAGATCTCGGCGAGATTGCCGGCGAGATTGCCGACATCTCGGCGAGATTACCAAGATCTCGCCAAGATGACTAAGATCTCGCCGAGATTACAGAGAATGCCGAAATCTCGCCGAGATCTCACCGAGATCTCGCTAAGATTTTGCCGAGATTACCGAGATACCGAGATCTCGGCGAGATTGTCAAGATCTCGCCGAGATCTCGCCAAGATTACCATGATACCGAGATCTCGGTGAGATTGCCAAGACCTCGCCGAGATTTAAATTTTCTCGGTGAGATCTCGAAAGTGAGTATAGAATGCCGAGGTCTCGGCGAGATATAAACCAAGAACTTGACGAGACTACCGAGATCTCGGGGAGATTATCAAGATTACCACTGTTGTAATCTCACTTGGACTGCTGTGAATATTTTACGAAAAATATTTCAAGGAGATTGCCGATATCGACAATCCAATATCGCCGGCGATTCCCACTTAAAAATTACTTTCGCTTTCGTTGGCTAAACATAAATCTCACTAAAAAATCTGAGAAATGAGCGATGTCTCCTGTTGAAATACCTACTAAAATCATTTTCAAAATTGTTTTTAGTTTGATAAAAAAAGTCAGTCTCCTGCGTGCCGAGAGTCTACCGATCGGACGCAATGTTTACTTTGTGGCGACAGAGCGGCGGGCGTGAAAGATAAGATTTTTGTTGATTATTTTAAGATGTTCGTTTCTTTCTATGAAAGAATTAATTAAATGGAAGTATTTCAGATCAAAGCCATACCTTCAAGGACTGATTTCGCACCGTCACTGATAATCTTCCGATTGAAACTCATAGAGATGAGGCTTCATTTCCCTCTTTAACTCGTTGGACATAGTGAAGCCCCGGGAGTGAACCTTGACATTTTTTCTTTCTTCATTGTCCGTCCCACCGATGACAAACATAATTTGCGAAGATAAGATAAGACGATAAGAAGATAGATAAGACGTCCGCGGGAAAATTCCCGCCAAGGTCATTAAATGAGCAAACCGATTGGTTGATTTAGGTCACGTGCGGCATTGTACACGCCATCCTGTTGAGCAGTTTGTGAGTTCTGTGAACCATGCTTCAAAATGGCTGGAGAAAATGTTTTATTTCTTTCTTCAAAAGACAAGGACTGATCAGAAGAAAAAGCTGTTTTTGTCAAGAGTTGATGAAAAGGAAGACTGCAGTTGCTGTGTGGAGTCTGTAGAAATCGTTTGACAACACGAGCGAAACCGTGATTGTGTGAGTTTTACATTTACAATTCACCTTGGACTCAGCTGAAATGCTGAACAAATTTTGGCAAAAAGGCAAAGCCTCGCAGGGGAGTGCATGAAGACAAACATCTTAAATGAAGGCCATTCAGGTTCAAGCTGTACTTGTTATCGCTTGTTGAACTTTGATTTGACTTTGAGTTGTCATCGGCCCGGCAGTTAAAATGTGATTTAACGCAAACTCTAAAGAGAGCGACAGAGCTTCTTCATCAGCGCTCAGAGATAGTTTGGTAGATCAGGTTGTTTGTTGAAGATAGAGGTTAGTTCTTCTTACGTGTAATATTTTGTTCTTTCATTTAGAATCATTTGTTTTCCATAAGCGTCATAAGCTTAAGTTTTATATTAATTTTCATACAAATCAGCCTTAACCAAAATACTGCAAATGCTCTCGTGTACTAATTAGAGTTGTGATGTTGTAAACCTGAAATTGTGCAAATAAATCAGTAGGCTGTCAGAGACTTGCAGTGGAGTCATATTTCAGTGTGTTCGTTTTGATGTAAGTTACTTCAAAAGCTCCCGAATTTCTCTGGAAAATGGGAATGTATGCAAGGTGAGACCTTGCCGAGAATCTCGGCGAGATTCTCACTAAATTAGCGTTATCTCGGCGAGATTTTGGCCGCCGAGATTTGTTTCTTGGCGAGAATCTCGGCGAGTTTTTGGCCGAGAATCTCAGCGAGATCTCGCCGAGGTAAAATCTCGGCGGCCAAAAGCTTGCCGGGAATCTCGCCGAGATTCTCGCCGAGATTGGCGAGATCTCGGTTAAAATTTTGTATGGTTCAATACCGGAATCTCTTTATACGTTCCATCACTGACATTGCTTCACACGCATCTTGCCCCATACCCTCTCGCATACCAGGCCCAAATTTGCAAGTTCAGTAGAAAATTCAAAGCATCAGCCTGGTGCATGTGCGATACAGCCTTTCATTACATAGCTTCCTCCAATATCACCATGGCCTGGGGTAAAGTAAACGAGCAGCTCTATAATGATATTCTGAAGGAGGAAACCCTCCTGTACTGCATCCATTGCCACACCTGGCCATCAATTGTACTCTAGGTTGCCCCTAAAGATCAAAGCCTGGTCAGTCTTTTCGTCCCGTCACATCCTCCTCTACCACTCCTTCGTCTGACCACTTGGTAGGTCCCTTCCTATGCTTCCACCTCTTCATTAAGCACCAAGCACCCCCAGCAAGCAACCATCTGTTCCGACTTCCACTGGTTTGCTTGCTCCCACCTCAATTGTCAATTTAAGCACATCTGCAACAAACCAGATTGCAGAGGAAACCACCCTGGCTCCCAGTGCCCTAAAGCACCAAAGCACTAACCCCATCATCTTAACTGAACTTAAGCATCTCCCAGACCAAGGTCTTGCTTCAAGCCTTCTCCACAACCTTTAATGGGGCTGCAACCTGCCTACTTTGGTACCCGCTCTTTTAGGATGACACCTAACTTAAAATCAGCACTCCTGCACACTGACGCTGTTTCAGTGGCCGTGGCAAAAGAGGTGTCTAATGGCCATACTGCTGGACCCTTCCAATCACCACCTATAACCAATTTCCAATGCTCCCCCCTTGGGGTAGTGCCAAAGAAGGATGGCACCTGGCACATTATCATGGAACTTTCCTCCCCATAAGGCTCTTCAATTAATGACTACATTTCAAAGGAGGACTTTACATTGCACTATGCTACCTTTGATCAAGCTCTCACTTTGGCTGCACACCATGGGAAGAATGCCCTCATGGGCAAACTGGACATAAAGCATGCTTTCAAAAACACCAATACCCGCCGATAATATTAAGAGATAAAGAATAAATGTAATGCTGAGTAAATGCATTGTGTCAATGATATGGACAACAAATGCAAGGAAACGTTGCTGTACTTAATTGTTATATTTCAATATAATTCTATATCATCTTCAGACTAAGGTGACAAACAAGTAGCTAGGACTTACATGTAAATACTGAAAGATGGTACATAAGCATTTAAAGCATGCACAAGAAAATACAAAACAAAGATGTTAATGCTTTCCGACTCAGTTTTCCAGTTCACCTGGAGGACTGTGAGCTTCTTGGCATTCACTGGCAGGGTAACTTCTACATTGATTTTCGCCTTTCCTTTGGCCTTTGTTCTTCTCCCTACCTCTTTAACTACCTTGGCCAATGCCTTTGAGTGGTTATTGAAGAACAATTACCAGATTCAGGATTTAATGCATGACCTTGACAATTACTTTACAGTCAGCCATGCCAACTATGTTGAAACAATTACTCGCATGGCCTCTCAGGTGGCCATACCCCTGGCTCCCAACAAGCTAGAAGGTTCCACCACGCGCTTGGTTTTCCTGGGTATATTGATTGGCATGACTTCCATGAAATGTCGCAAGAGAGAACTTTTGTCTTTGATTGGCAAACTGAATTTTGCTTGTTGGATCATCTTTGCAGGCCATATTTCATATTTTTCTACATCGCCTTCCTGACCTCTCCACTTCAGCATGCCTTCTACATCACCATGTTACCTTGAACTGTGAAGGCTGTCGAGACATCGCTTGGTGGCTCCAGTTTCTCCCCTCTTGGACTGGGTGTGCCATCATACCAGACTCCCACTGGACAAGATCACCTGATTTGGAACCCTTTAGGGATGCCTCCGGAAGTCTCAGCTATGGCACTTTTACTCGGGTCACTGGATTGCCAACCCCTGACCTCCCATACTCCTGAATGGATCGATTCAGTGGAAAGCTCTAGCTCTACCCCATTGATCTTGAATGTCTTCTCTGTAGTGGACATTTGCAGTAGTGGACACTTCCTGAGACCCCATCATCATGTACCTTGTCCACTCCATATTCTTTAGTGCTGCTACCAACTACTTTACAGTCCTTGTCACTCACATTTTCAGCACCAACAACTCCATTGCTGATTCCTTATCCTGTTTGCAGATCTCTTGGTTCCATCAGCTTGCTTCAGCAGCAGATCTGGAACCAACTCCTGTCCCTGAGTCTGCAGTGACCCTTTGGCAGGTCACCTAGCCTTTCTCCAGTCTCAAGTTATAGCGAACTCAACCCACCACTCATACCAGGCAGGCATTCGTTGATACTCTACTACCTTCCGTGCCTCCAGAGGATGGCAAATTTTCGGCCACCAAGACCACCCTGCGCTTCTTTGCCGCCAACCTTGGTGACCATGTAAGCTTCAAGACTATCAAGTTATACATGGTGGGAATCTGTTTTGCACACACCAAAAACAGTCTACCAGACGCCTTTCAGGAAGACCCACTCCTTCATCACCTTCTTCGTGGAATCAAGTGTACCGTTGGCCTGGCATCTAACCAGCGCCTGCCAGTCACCTTGGCTCTTCTTCTGCAGGTTAAGGAGGAGTGAGCTTGTGCTCCTGACTTCCTACCATCAGACAAGTTAATACTGTGGGTAGCAAATCCATTAGCTTTCTATGGCTTTCAAGGGTCCAGTGAATTCACATCACCTTCTGCATCTCAATTCAATCCACTTGAACATCTATGCAACACCAATGTCTCCTTTACTTCTGAAGGGTGCCTCACCTTGCATCTGAAGTCATCTAAGACAGACCCTTATCATCAGAGCTGTTCACTGTTGATCATACCGCCCCATCGTTCTGTCTGCACTGTGCAAGCCCTTAGAAAGTCCCTTGCTCTGCGCCCAGTCAGTGAAGCCCCATCCCCACTTTATGTCTTCCTATCTGGCTAATTCCTCACAAGAGCATATGTCACCACCATCCTTCGCACTCTCCTGAAACGTCTAGGTGTACCAACAGAGCTCTATGCATACTGCAGCTTCAGGATTGGAAAAGCTACCTCAGCAGCTGAAGCTGGTCTGCCCTCTTGGCTCATCCAAACACTTGGAAGGTGGTCAAGAAACTACTTCACCATCCATATTAGAACTCCACCTTCTGTCCTTCAGAGGGTCCCTGGTCTTTTGGCTGCCACAAGCACTCCAGGACAGGGGAAATGGAAAGCACTACAAGGATGCTACACCCCTAATTTCAAGTAATCATTTAGTTATGCAGGCAGTATTTGGGATTTAATTTGGGTGCACACCTGCCACTTCTAAATGCAGATAGAAGGCTGGGTGCAACCCTTACCCCACCTTCTCTTTTACTTACTTCCAGGTGGGGCATGCACCTCACTTGTTGGCTCATCCATTACCTTGCAGGGTGTGTTACTGCCACACTTATGGCATTGCTCATTGCTAGGGTGTGTTGCTGCTATTGTTTATCTCCGTTTGGGGTGTGTTGCTGTCACCCTTATTGCATAACTTAGTTAAGGGTGTGTTGCTGCTTCCCTTATTGCATAACTTAGTTTAGGGTGTGTCACTGCCACCCTTATTGCATAACTCAGTTTAGGGTGTGTTGCTGCGATCCTTATTGCATAACTCAGGTTAGGGTGTGTTGCTGCTTCCCTTATTGCATAACTCAGTTTAGGGTGTGTTGCTGCCACCTTTATTGCATAACTCAGTTTAGGGTGTGTTGCTGCTTCCCTTATTGCATAACTCAGGTTAGGGTGTGTTGCTACCACCCTTATTGCATAACTCAGGTTAGGGTGTGTTGCTGCTTCCCTTATTGCATATCTCAGTTGCAACACACCCTAAACTGAGATATGCAATAAGGGAAGCAGCAACACACCCTGCAAGTTTAATAATTATTGCATATCTCAGTTTAGGGTGTGTTGCTGCCACCTTTAATGCATAACTCAGTTTAGGGTGTGTTGCTGCTTCCCTTATTGCATATCTCAGTTTAGGGTGTGTTGCTGCTTCCCTTATTGCATATCTCAGTTTAGGGTGTGTTGCTGCCACCTTTATTGCATAACTCAGTTTAGGGTGTGTTGCTGCCACCCTTATTGCATAACTCAGTTTAGGGTATGTTGCTGTCACCCTATTGCATAACTCAGTTTAGGGTGTGTCGCTGCTTCCCTTATTGCATAACTCAGTTTAGGGTGTGTCGCTGCTTCCCTTATTGCATAACTCAGTTTAGGGTGTGTCGCTGCTTCCCTTATTGCATAACTCAGTTTAGGGTGTGTTGCTGTCACCCTATTGCATAACTCAGTTTAGGGTGTGTCTTCTACATCTACCCCAGGGTGTACCCAACAGCCTTTAATCCCCTTTACTGCAAAAGATTGTGTACTTTGTCTTTATTTATATATTAAGCAACTGGGGTGGATCTAGGGGGGTTTGGGGGGTTCAGTCGAACCCCCTAAATTGGAACCACTAACGTCAAAGAAATTGTAAAATATTAATAAAAAAATTCAAGCTTGAATGCTAGGCCTGTGATCCCGACATTTTCCCTAACATTAACTGTTTGCTATGAATTGCTTGCACTATACCAGTCACCTCATTTGACAATGAGCAAGCAAACAGCACTTTGAAGCTTGTTAAAGTGTATTTACGGACCACTATGACAATGGAAAGGCTATCAGGCTTGGCACTGATGAACATTCATTATGAAGCCTGTTCACTATGCATGATGCTGTGGTTCAACGTTTTGTGGAAAAATACCCCCAAAGAATGCTTCTTGTTGATCCCGTGTTTGATGCAACACAAAATTGAAAACAAGCTAAAATGCAGTATATTTACACATAGCTTTGTAAGTGCAAATTTGAATACGAATACATAATTTTAATTGTTTTAGCATAGTTTTGCAATATTTTGATGCAAAAGAGTGACAATTTGGCTTCAAAACACATTGGTTTGGCCTCAAAATGTAGGAAATCGCATTTCCGAGGACTTGGATTTGAAAAATTTCCAGGGGAGGATGCTCCTGGACCTAACATTGAACCCCCTTCTGTGAAATCCTGGATCCACCCCAGAAGCAACTAAGTTGTTAAAAGACCATTTACTATCTGTTTACTATCTGTTTTTTTTAAGCCATTTAACAGATATCAGTTAGTGTACATTTCTCAAATCAGGCCACAAATGTGCAAATTACACAAACAACCAGACGTGACTGGTCACATATCAACTAGTCCTTAATCTAAAATTGTAAACAGCTTGTGAAATTTTATTCAATGCATGTAATTTGACTCTCACTTTAGTTTCCTTTCTTGCTCTCAGTCTAATGGCTTGGTTTGGCTGGATTATAGTGGCAAGGATTGTTTCTACAACTTCAACTTCTTTCTTTGGTATATAAGTACCTGTAATGTATTAAAAACACACACCTGGTCAAAGGTCATTTAGTAAAGATGTAGAGATAAAAATCAAGCAACGACCCATTGATAACAGTATTTTGTACTGAAGGGTTACCCTGGATAAATATTCTTTTATTATTATAATTATTGCTTTATATTGGGGAGTGGCATGTTTGTATTTGCAAATATGCAACTATTTTTGTATTAAATAATTGAAGGGTCCGCCAGAAGAAGGGCGGGAGCGAATATTCGCAAAATTGAACATTGTCAAAACAACTCCAGAATTCGCATGTGGGTTTGTTTACGTGTGTTAAACACTGTCCTGCATTTATTTTCGCTAGTGTTCGCTTGTTTTTGGAGAAATAAAGAAGAGAATATACTATTAGCAAATCATTGTTCCAGAACGAATCTAAATGTTTATGCTGGTTTCATTGTTCAGAGTAACAAAAGGTTTTTTGTTTCTCTTCCTGTTTTTGTATTCAATTGGAATTTACTTGCTTGCTCGCTCAAAGAAGAGATCTGGAAATGGATCGTCAAACATTGTGATGTAAGCTTTTCGCGTGCAAATTTAAAGCCTCTTCAGATTTTAATTGGACAAGTTGAATGCTCACCTTCGCGCATGAAGTGCACTACTCTCCACTGATTTTCGTTTATTTGACATATATTTGCGAAAGGCGTGGCGGCAAAGTCTTTATTCATTTCACTGTGCAAATTAAAACGAAAAATGAAAAGTTGGAGCTTATGCGATTAGTATGCCCAAAAAGAACAGAATAGGAGCTTACTGCAAGTCAAGCGGAATGAAAATCAACCGTTTAGATTTTGTGGGTACACATCATGGAATTCCATTGATTGTTTCATCGCTGTCTGTCGAGAGGAATGATTTAAAGGACAAGAAAACCTGGGCTCGCATGTAAGTTTTTTGTTTGTTTAAGCTTACTTGTTTTTATCCATCGTACAGTTTTCCAGCCGGCTTAAATTCGATTCAGTGTATTCATAACATATACCCAAACGAGGAACAGCCTATTAACTTAAAACTAACTTCTTTTGCGTTGTCTGAAAAAATCGTTTTATGAAACCAGACTGTTACTGCCATTTTCGAGCTACCGTGAACGGCTAACTTTTTAACGCCTTTTCTCACGATCGAGCAAAACATTCATTAAGTTTAATTTGTCTAGACAAACTGTCGCGTTTTACAAGTAAACCAAAGATCAGTCAACGAAGATCGTTGCCTCAGCATTTACCAGAAATATAAAGCCGCCATTAGCTGTTGACATTCATTGAAGAAACATAAGACGTTGACGCAAAAGTTTTCAAAACCTGTGTTGCATGACCAGAAACACACAGGTGGAGTTGCCAAAACTTGACATGTTTGGTTCAGTTGAAAAAACGCAACAGTTTGTCTAGGCAAACTTGAATGCTTTATGTACAAAAAAACGCGGAAAAAAGTTCGGCATTCACAGTAGTTCAAAAATGGAAGTATTTTTTTAGAGGAAAGAACTGAATTTGCTTTGCTAACGGCAGTGTTATTCACAAAAAATAATCATTTCCCTAAATAGCAAAATTTACCACTGAGAAATTTTTGAATATGTTTTCTACCGTAATAATATACAAGCAACAATTTCTTCATTCTGATTGGCTAAGAACATGTCAATTAATTCCAGACCAGTGCAAAAAGTGAAATTGGCAGTGCAGAAAGTGAAATATATTGGCAAAACGGTGAAATTGAAAACGATTGACATTTACAGCAGCTTCATGTAAAATCCATCTCGGACAAACAAAAATGGCGGACGAAAGTGAGACAAGATTGTTTGATCTTTATAACGCAATTTTAATGAAAGGCTTGAAAATAGCGCAAAATAAAAGAGCACAACAAAAACTACCAATTGTCGAGAAGTTTGAAAGACGAGGAATAATTACAAAAGCAATGAGGACAAATTAAACCAATAGCGGCACAATCCTCGCCGAAGCATATACTCTGAATACTTCACTTCTCTGAAGAGAAACACGAAGAAGTACTAACCAGACTGCCTAAGAACAGACTACTTTTTAGTTTTGAAGACGAGAGAAGCAAGCATTCTATTTTTTCAAGAGAGAAAGCTTAGAAATTAGGTAAGCTTAGCTAAATTTTTGCAGGCGCCAAAAAGTGGTATTAAGAGGCAAATCTAACCTGTAAAACATCAACTGAAATTAGCCAGCATCACGGAGTTGTAGCTGAATGCTCTCCTGCACTGAGAAGATCCGTTTGGTGGATTCTAGTTCAGTATTTCGATATTCTGTTAGAACATCATGTGCTGAAGGTTGTTTTCGGATTGACTGTGCACAAACACGGCACGGACGGAGTTTCTTAAACCCACCGAAAAGAACGGCAGCAGAGCCTTAGCCGCTTAGGAAAATTTCCCCTTGCTTTGCTATTCAAGTTCTTCAAATTTAACAGCGAGAAGACTATTCTGAAATGAAAACTTTTCATGCAGCACTTGCAGAGAGTGCATGAATTGAATATTTACGCATGAATTCACACGTCAAATTTACAGCCAGGCGCTGGACAAATGAACTTGTCACGAAAATTACCAAAGCATGACAGAAATGATTGCTTGTATATTATTAACAAGTAATCACATGATTTTTCTTGTGCAATTTGGAATAAAATAAGCACTTGTAAATTTTTCAAAGACTACAAATTGCACTCGCCCTACGGGCTCGTGCAATTTTGTTAGCCTTTGAAAAATTTACTCGTGCTTATTTATTCCAAATTGCACTCAAAATCATGTGATTACTGGTACTAATAATTTTGTAATTCGTCGCGCAGACAAAGCATAAATGGCAAGCGCTTTGCTGATAGCATCACTAAATTTCAAAGCCTTTTGCAGCATCACAGTAGCATCTACGAAATGTCACATCTTGCCTGCTTTTTACTTTTCCATAAAACAGTGCATAAGAAAGTTTTTTTGTATATAATAGTGTTTTATTTTTCACAGATTGCAAAATGTTCACTCTCGAATACTTGACTTTATTTAGATTTCAGACTCATGCCGTGCAATTCAAAAAAGAGATTTCTTTATTCTTCCAAGGATAACCCTATGCTAACCCTAACCAAGGCTGTGCTCTAAGAAAATTTTCAGGGAGCACTCCGGGCTCCCAACCATGCAGCTAGGGTGCTCGGCCCTTCAGGTTGGTCGCCCAAAATAATTAATTATTCAATTAATTAATTATTATTATCATGGTTTAATTAGTTAATAATTAACTAAACCATGAAATTAAATCGTACTGATACAACCAATTTACATATCTTTTTGATGTTATAATATTGATTTGTACAGCATACACACTAACAACAGAGGGAAAAGAAACAAATTTTGGATGCTGTGCGTAGAAGTCGACGTTGAGAGCGAGTTCAAGTGCAACAAGCAATCGCAGCAGCATAGCATACGACTCGTTAGCCACCAATGCTAACAATACCGCATTATAAAGGCAGTCTCCGTTTCCAGTCGTCTTTACAGCCTTGTAAATTCTTTTGTCTGTAGATGAAGGAAGGTCTTCTGGTATGAGAGCATTCCCCAGTTCATCGTTGGTAAGACCCACGTGGGAATTACATTGCAGGCTACGGATAAATTTCAGTTGGTTTTCGTACTTGCCAAACTTAAGGACTTTTTAACTTCATCTTCTGATTGAATTTTCTTTAGCTGGCAGTCGAGGATCTTATAAAGCGCATTAAGATCTTGATCCATCTTTTCACAATAACATGGTTGCAGGCGATCTACATTGAATCTACACGATGATCGAGGAAATATGCCAGCTTTGCGAGTAGAAAAAGTGTGATGTCCGGTATGTTGTCATACGAAACCCATTGAAGTTTTTGCGCGTAAGAAAGTCACTGAAATTATTCAATGCCCATTTAATTAGATTGAGTTTCTATTCTTGCCACGGCCTTGTCTCCCTCGCAGCCGTTTTTAGCATCGTCACAGCTGCGAGAACCGTCATTCAAATGGTGAGTCTTCACTAAGCCGTGCAATTTGAAAAAGAAACGGATTGATTTATTTCTTAAACTTGTTGTAGGACATGGAACTGCCAACAATCAAATTCACCAAAGTTTCACACGCGGCGGAGTGATTGATGCTATTTTCAGCGGCCACTGCATTTCGACGAACTTGTGATAGCTGATAAAAAACGTCCTTAATGTAACTACCTCCTAAATCTTAAAATCGGTAAGAACTCTCATTTGAGACAACAATTAGTCTAAAAACAAATGAAATCGGTTAAAGCTAAATGGCATTTCATTTTATCAAGATTTAGCGAGCAACAAGTAGCCGCTAAAGTAGTTTATTCATTTGTAAACATCGGCGGACAAAATAATAAATAATAATATAATAATAATTACGGTATTTATATAGCGCATTTCCATATGCTCAATGCGCTTTACAACACTTTGCGGGGGACTTAGACAGACTGCAATTAAGCAGTTTACAACGAATGAGGATTTATTTTTACAGATGCCCCCAATGTAATTTCAGAACAAGACCAGACCACAACACCGGGAACTCCATGCCCTACTCTTTGCGATAAGTGTGTGGGTTCTTTAACGTCCCCTGCTGACCATAACCGTGAAGATGCAGGAGACGGGACCTACGGTTTATCGTCCTTATCCGAGAAGACTAGAATGTCTAACCATTTGCAGATGTCATCACAAAGGCAGCACATTCTCCTCAAACAATGGGAATGGGAAAACCGAAGGGGAAAACATTTGCATTTTCGAAGAATTTCATTTTATGTTAACATTAACGCACTGCACCAACAAAAACTATCCAAATATCAAAATAATTGAGAACTAAACCATCTCAAGGGAAAACCAAGATCTTCAACGCATATTTTTGCAATGTTCAACTTCATGCGGTTTGTCGAACGTGAAAGTCAAGCTCATGTTAAATCAAGCGGAACAAACTTGACAGCGCCGGCAAGCGTAAACATTCGACTCCGTGTTGTGCGAAGTTATTTTCCCGCGAATAACATTATCAATCAGCAAAAATCACAATGTTACACTCGATCACCTGCTTTTCTACAGTGTTGAACGGCGCACAAGATGGCCGGGTGCCCAGTCGGGCGACCAGTTTTATTTTTCGGTCGCCCGAAACCAAATGTTAGTCGTCTGAGGCGACCGGGCGCCGCTAGAGCCTTTGCCTAACCCTAACGCTAACCCAAACCCTGACACGCTAACCCTAACACTAACGTAACCCTAACCCTGACACGCTAACCCTAACCCTAACGTAACCCTAACACTAACCCTAAACCCTAAGCCCTAACCCTAGTAACTATCAACAAACAACAGGTTTCTTTTGTTTTATTGTTCAATAAAGGATCTCTGAAAAAGCCGACTGGAAAAGCGATTTTTTTTGCATACTTAATTGCTAAAAACACAAGCTCAAACTAGCAAAAATAAATGCAGGACAGTGTTTAACGAATGTAAACAAACCCACATGCGAATTTTGGAGTTGTTTTGACAAAGTTCAATTCGCTCCCGCCCTTTTTCGCCGGACCCTTCAATTTTTGTTCTGATCCTAAAATAAACTTAGATTGCTTCAACAACACAAGAAAGAAAATTAAAATAGCAGAAGATTTTAGATTATTCCAAAAACTAAGTATAATGGTACATGTAAGACATGGTGCTCTCCACTGTTAACTTTACTTGATATCAGCCTAACAAAAAATGTCTTAAGATTGCTCCATCATGGGAACTATAAATAATAACTCCTCTAAAAGTCAAAATCTTCTTGATTGCCTGACCACAAACAAAAGGTTTGATAATTAAAAATGCCTACAGTTATGTTCAGTCATCACAAGACCTTCTTAAAAAAATGCTTGTTGCACAAAATTTAAATATTTGGTAAAGATTTAATTTTGTGCAGTGAAAAATGTGTTTGTCTCCTGACAAATAGCTTCATCTTATCACAGGTTGCACCATTTAAATTTTTACTTCAAACAGTCTCAAAATGTAATGAATGTATAAAGCAAAGCATGTCCCTATATAATGATTTCCCCATCTCAGCTCTCTGAAGCTGCAGTAAAACAACAACCCAGATAAGCCAAACTCATTTGCTGTGGTTAATTATTCACCTTGGCAAAAAAATACGATCAAGTGTGCTTTACTCCAGTTCAGGTCATATTTAACAAGAATGCCATGAACTTAACTTTTAAGTGGTTTCTCAGGTCTTAAAGATGATTACCCGTCCGTACTGCGCAATCTCCGCCTGCAACTTTGTTCATGTGAGCCTCGCACGAAACAATGTTTACTAGCAAAGATAAAAATTCCGGAACAAACGTACCTTTTTCTTTATTAGTAGCACCAGATGTCCTTGCAAAACAATAATAATGAGTAAAAGAACATCCACGCTATTCAAAACTGACGTTTCAGCTCATCAAGCATTCCTGAATGAAACTACCCATAATGGCAGACTAAAAAACTTCATGTATGCTATAATTACCGAAGTGTGACATCAGCAACGAATTCAAAACAAAAATAAAAGCAAATCCAGCGACTGCACAGTACGGACTGGAAATCAGCTTTAATTCACTGAGTCCCCTCCCGGCCCCACTCAAAAAGAGTTTTATTCCAAAATCATAAGACAGGACTGCACCTGGTCCTTCAAACAGCCACTCATCACCAGCTACCCTCTTCTCTCCTGATTCAGACTCAAAGTCCAGCATAGCTCGGAGTCGAATTGCAGAGTTCGCCATGACTACCCTCAGACCTGTGACACTTCGTTTCAAAACCTCACCCGGATATAAAGGAAATGGATCTTGTGCAAGACGGATATCCTACAATACAAAATATTCAATACTTAGACCCTTTTTACCTGCGCCAGCTCTAGTGCTGGGATATACCAAGGATATTCGCAAATGGGAAGATTTAGAATAGACATTCAGATGCAGAAACTACATTGAATTGCCCAGCAAATTATTTCTACTAATAAATTAAGGGATCTCAGCCAGCCAGAGTAAATATATATTTTAGAAGTTAAAAAAGTGTCCTTTGGCTGAGTATATATTCAATTGAAACTGCCAGACTACAGCTTTCAGCGAATAAAAATGGAAAAATGCCATTTGACATTTTTCCATTGCATTCCTCCTAACTAGTCATAAATCAGGCGATAAGTTAAAGGCAAATTAAGTGTTGAATTTGACAGGTACTGACTTCTACAATGTTTACAAGCTAATTACTAGATTATGAACCCAAGGTTTCAATATATACCCATGGCCAAATTGATAATCACTGACAATAGAAAACAAAATTAAAATGAATACTCACGGCTGCCTTTAATTTAATTGTTTTAGTAAACCCTCTAGGTAGGGCTTACAGTCCAAAAATCTAATAACAATTTTAGGTATTTTTACACCAAAAATCACAAATAATTTCCTTTCAAGGGCACAGACAATGCATGTATGTTGTCAAAGACAAGAGAGCTAATTAGATTCACACATTTCCAAAAACACATTGAACTCATATATTCAATACCATTTGTTAAATGTAAAACACACAGAACCTGATCAGCATGACCCAGCTTGATCTGACCATTAGCATCAATTACTACACGTCCATCTTTATCCCTTAGCACTGGATTTTCAACAATACAGTAATGGCGAGGAGGAATAGTAATCATTTTCTCTGGACCAAGAATAACCTGTATAAATAAGACAGAGAAGAGTTCCATACTCACTCCACTGGGCTAGATGTAAATGCAACCTCCATGTGTGACCAAACACTATGGTCACTAATGACTGGGTAAAAATTCATATTTAATATACCGGTAATTTACCCCCAAAACAAGTATGTTGTATTTAATATGACATACTTTTTTGACACACCCCACCACTAGCTTTGCATCCTTCCTTAATTGCTTGTCACGGCTTCTTAATTACATCCTCCCCTTGGATGATAACCATGTAAAATAACTTATTATTAAAAACTAGCCATGTGGTGGTGGTGGGGATGCTTGTCGTCTTCCTTAGGGGTGTAAGTTTCGGATTTTTGGTCTCACTAAATAGGGTATTCCGGGCAAAGCGCCAATATTTTTAGCCATCAAGGTCTTGTTTAAGGTTGCACACGAAAAAATATTGATATGTACAAGGCTGCTGCCTAACGGGCGCCCGGTCGCCTGGGGCGCCTAAGTTACGAGTGCGGGCGACTAAATTTTTGTTCAAGGAGCCCGGATGGGCGCCTAAGCATAGATTTTCCATTCTCATCTAATGCCTTCAATTTCCTTGTAACTTTGTTCCACTGGCGTAAGATATATCCCGTTTAAAACCATGAGCGCTTCATTTCAAAATGGAAATACTAAAATTGTCCACAATCGAGATAATTTTAGCGTATAAATACGTGCAACTTCGAAAACCAATTATTTTCGACTGTTTAGGACTGGGACTGACTCCCAAATATGGAATGAAGAATGAATAGTATTATGGGCTGCTTCACGTTTCGTTCGCTACGTTGATGTTTTGGAGGAGTTTATAGTGATTGTGAAGTAAACATTTTACAGATACAAAAGTGAAATCAATCTCCTGGCCATTCATGCATCAGGTCTGATCATGACAATTTTAATCTGCAAAAGCTTGATACAAAAGCCTTTTCAACAAGCCTAAAATAATGTGCAGAATGTTTTGATGTTACACTTACGAATTACTGTAATTAAGCTTATTATTTAACTCAAACTTTTATTTTTTCACTTTAGAGAACGCTTAATTTCATAACAACAGAAAATGTGTGCCTTTTCTGTGACATTCTTATCAGCTACCGCTTTTTGTGGATCAAGTTTGTTTGTTTGTTCATTCGAACTGTTTCGTGTTTTATCTCGGTTATTGAACCGTGCAAGGAGAACATTACTCTTGAAAATAATATGTGCTAGAAACTTTGCTGAAAACAGTTTGAATAACATGAATTGTTTTTAAAACTACTAAAATCTATTGTATAAGCAACTCATTTGATAAGCCTAGAAACTGTTTTTAATTTCACAACTTAGTTTTTCTGGTCTATTTTTGACAACTGATTATGAAATGTAGATAAGATCAGAATTTAATTAAAGTGTTTACACAGGTGTTTTGACTTTTTATTACCTTTGCCTTAACCTTCAAATAGACCTGCTAAATTGTAATCTTGGTTCTGTTAAACCTTAATTACTAACAATTCAAGTTCTTTAGTGAGCTTGCTGTGCAAAAGTGAAATAATGATTTTGCTGCTTCATGCTTCACTGATTTTGCTTCAAAACTTTGGATGTTCAAAACTGCTATTAAACATTGTTTTATTTGTTCTACACATTTTTAACTTACTTTATCCAACATTCATCACAGCACAATATACTGGTTGGATTTTCAAACTCATTTTAAGGCTACAGAAACTTTCTAATATACACACTCCTGTTCATGTCACCCAATCAGTGTAAAAAGGGTTTTATCGAAGGAGAGCCTCGGTTAAATAAACTTCCAAGTTAAGAAAGCTGGAATTTCTCACACAACTATTTGAGGGAGGTTACCTTCAGAAGCTTTCAGAAAAAAATCTTGTCCGAAGGAGTTTTCTGTTCACGTACAAAGGCTCTACTGACAAAATAAATGTGTGTGCATGTGGAAGGGGACGGTAGGGGGGGGGGGGGGGGGGTGGTGGCTGCTCCCCAGACCCCTCCCCTAGATTTTTTTTCTTCTACCCCACCCCCCTACCCCGAGGATCGACCATGGCAATTTTAGGCTGGGCTCCTAAAGTAATGGCTTGGGCTCCTAACTTTTGATGTTAGGAGCCCGAAGGGCTCCTTAGAAATTTCCTTAGGCAGCAGCCTTGATGTATACATGTAAATACTATTTTTAATAGATTGGTATCTTTTAGAGATCAAAAAAGGTTGAGCCACACCCAGCTGATTGGTCTCCTTTAGGGGTTCTTTATAAAATTTCCGACGAGCATCCCTGCTCTTTTTATATGGGAACCCCCTTCCGGCCAGGGTTATATTGCAATTCCTGAGTTTTGGTTTACAGTTGATTGTATTAATTTCATATACCATATATGGTAAGTGTGTGTATCAGCAAGAACAGCTGGGGAGCTCAGTTATTGCCATTCTTTGGGTGTTTTTTAAAACAATAATATTGTTCCACTCGAGCTTGCTGGATATGGGATATATATATATCCAATGCATGTTTGTCGTTGTTAAATATATACCGCAGGTTCATTGATAATTACCTTTTCATTGTCCTGTCGAATGAAGGTTTTAGGACCAACTTCAACCTTGGTGACATTGGAGTTCTGGTCCAAAACATGGATGTAATAATACGGTGGAATGCGGTAAATACTCTCCTCCTCATGAGGGGCAGAACGCCGACTAGTACTCATGGTTCAAGCTAAATTTCAAATGATCTGCAAAATTTGAATTGATGTGTAACTCCAATGTACTCTAGAATGAAATTCTGAGGGCAAGGGGTGGGGTGGGGGGGGGGGTTTGAACTGGAATTCTGAAGGCATGGAGGGGTACTTATGATTGAAGTTCTGAAGGCATCGGGGGTTTCAGATCTGGGATTTCCACAGGGTACAGACAAGTGATTTTGTGGACTTTCCTTTTTGTGTTCAGCAAACAAGCTTGAATGAACGTCGTTAATACTCCTTTGCACATTTCTGGAATAAAGAGTTGCCATTTCCTGCTAATAAAACCGTAAATCTCCTTGGAGAAAAACATCGTTTCAAACTTTGTAGCTTACTAGCTTGGCAAATGTGTAGTTATCAGTGACCAGTACTCCACCGATTGGTAGCTTGGTTACTAAGTTCGCAAAAGCTTTGTTTGTCAAGTGGTTTTAAAAAGGTTCTTGCATTTTTTGGTGTTTTCCCCGGGGGGGGGTTACTTGGGCCAATCTTTGTTGGGTATGTGCCGCTAGCCTCTCAGAACCCCTGCCCCATTATAGTCATATTCTATGGCCAATTATAGACCCCATCTTAGTCACTTTTGGGTAAATGTAATTTTCACGACCCCAACTTAGTCACTTAATGGGAGCCATTTGTAAAATATTAAACAACAGCAATGAATACGGTAACTTTTTCTTTTTGGCGAATCTTTCCGTTTATAAATCACAACTTGCCAGAATTTTCTTACTCTCAAAATCCCGGAAAAGTGTGACCCCATTCTAGTCACCCTATAAAAAATGCTTGAAAAAGCGACCCCATTATAGTCAGTCCAGTCGTGAAAATGCGACCCCATCCAGCGGCACATCCCCATTAGCCCATTTATAGGAAGTGCCCCCCCCCCGGGGTGTTTTCCATGTCTTCTAAAGCTGCTTTCCAACTCTTCACAATTCGAAAGGTTTGTTTGCAATTGGTATCTTCGTATAGATGTGTTCCTAAACCGCTTGCGTATGTGCCGTAAAAAACTTCACGTTGAAACTTGCCATGACTTTTCAATGTTGTCTGTATAATATCCAAAAGTGGGGGCGGGGGTGAAAAAATGGATGCCATCCATGGTTGGGTATGGATATTTTCTAGAATCACTCAATCCACCGTACGCAAAAAGATGGCGACTGGCCGGTACATTTACCTATAACTGAATGCTTAGCGCACAAATTAAAAACGCTCATGAAAACGCACAGAAAAGCTCTAAAACCTTGAAACCCAGCATGAAAAATGTTGTTAATACAGGGAAGAATTTTGCAAAAACTATAACTTTCCATGTTCTTCATGGGCTGTGTTAAGTTCGCAAGGTATTGTGGTCAAATGTACTGCCGCCATCTTTTTTCTTACGGAGGATTGTTTTGGCAGAATGATCTCACATCTGATGTTCTTTGAAACTTGAAACCGCGGTGAGCATCTAATTCTTACATAATTGTTTGGCTGGTTGTGAGTACAAATATAGAACTTTGGAGGGACCTAATTAAAATGAAAAAATCTAATACTTGCAAGGTCTGCATATTAATTTTGTGGATCCTGTAAATTACAAAACCAATTTCTTTAAGTTGCGCAAACTATTCTAAGGCTGTATAAATAAATAAAATAACTAGAACTAGAAACGATTTGAATGTCGATCTTTCAAGTAACAAACGATTAATTGCAATGACTATGATGGGGTTCAGGGATGCTGGAGAGAACTACATCTAACATATAACTTTACGCTTGCAGACAAACACCTGCACTAAAACATCCAGCTTAGCTGATAGAAACCTGCACCTTGCATATAAGACAGAACATGCTAGAAGAAAGCATCGCCTCTTAGAACTGACTTAGAACTTAATGGAACAAATCGTTAGCAACCAACGTCTACTCATGTTAACACTTGCTACTCTTGTGCATGGATATGCTGAAGTAGCTAAATAAGCTTGGGGGAGTGCTCACGATCAGGAGCCTGAAATAAACGCTAATAATTAACTTTTCGATCGACCAGATGAGCTACACTGTAAAGTAAGGGAACCAAACACTGAATGCAAACTGCTCCTACCTATAAACTCCTGCAAAATCGAGGTAACGTACCACCTTTTCGTTTCGATACTGCGCTTAGCCGTTCAGGGTCGAAAGTGGAAACCAAGGAAAACAGGAAAATTGCATAAATGGCTCGCCTTGTCATCCAATCACAAGAAGAGTAAATGATGTCATGATATTTTTTTCAAAGATCAGCAAAAAACAGAGGAAGTGGGAGGAGGGAGGGAGTAAACTTGGGCAAACTGTTTGCTGACTAACCTGAATGTCGTACCCAGAGCCCACCGTCCCTTCTATCGTCTCCAGGTTCCTCCGAGGTTTGGTCTTGGTCGGTCGTGTGGTGTGTGGAGTCATGGCGGTTTCTTCCTCAAAGAAAGTGTTGAACTTTAATATTGGTGTTCTTGGTCACATTGACAGTGGGAAAACATCTCTTGTCAAAGCTTTGAGCTCAACCGCATCTACGGCATCTTTTGACAAGAACCCTCAGAGTCAAGAACGTGGAATTACTCTTGATCTCGGGTTTTCTTCTTTTCAAGTCCCCATCTCAGAGCATCTGAAGCACCATGATTTGTACGACGTTCTTCAGTTCACACTGGTTGATTGTCCAGGCCATGCTTCTCTTATCAGGACTATCATTGGAGGTGCTCAGATTATTGATATGATGATGCTTATAGTGGATGTTACAAAAGGAATGCAGACCCAAACAGCTGAGTGTCTCGTGATTGGAGAGATTCTTTGTGAGAAACTGGTCGTTGTATTAAACAAGATCGACTTGTTGAAAGAAGAAAAGAGAGACGTGTTAGTGGAAAAGGTGACTACGTTTTCTTTTCTATAATTTCTACAAAAATCATTTATCTTGTTGGAAGAATGGTTCAATTCAGGGGGTGGGGGTAGATACTATTGGCGTACAAATTTAAAGCCCTGGCCAAACGAGGATGAGAATATTGATGAGAGTTCAAACTCTTGCTCTCGTTTGGCCTGAAACTCTCATGCGCTCTCATTGACTCTCATATGCTCTCATCGACTTTGAACGTGCTCAAATTTTTCATTTGAGTCGATGAGGGTTTTTTCTTTCTTTCTCGCACTCGTGACAGACTCTTGATGGCTCTTGTTCTTGTTTGGCCCGAGTTGATGAAAGTTGGCCCAGGCTTAATATTTTACAATCAATGAAAATGGATTATCAGATAGCTAATGGACAAATTGGCTCTTGGGATGAGATTGACTGAGCCATGAATTCAGCTCTAGTTTCATGTGTGCTCTGTCTGTCTGTCCAGACCTACCGGTAACAGTCCCTGGTATGCTAGAAAAAGTTGGCCACCCCCCAGGTTCACCCTACATTCAAAGAGAGTGTCCCTCCACCCAGGGTAACCCTGTTGTATTACCCAAGTCAACTTTGTGATTTCTGATATATTAACAGTCCGATCCATAGCTATCAATAAAGAAATGTATGAAAAGCTCTCTCACCCAGGTTGCTCGGTATCAGTATGCAAGGAAACGTACCTACCAAGGACAATGTTTCTGCATATAAAGTGCCCCCAATATAAACGTCTGAGTTTTGCACGAGTCACAAATTTTGAGTGAGTCACATACATCACAGCATTACATGCATGCATATTACACACACATTGCATGTACTTTACATTCATGTTATGCTCACAAAACTTGCAAATGCATGTAACAGATAACATGCAGTAAACTGGAAAATGCATGTAAAATTACGCACAGTCTTTCAACTGGAAACCATTAAGTGCGTTCAATGAAAATCAAACAGTTATCAGTATGTCTCATTTGCAGACTTCATACTAAAATGTTGTGACCTTACCTATACCTATACCTATACCTATATCTCTTTATGCCATAAGGCACATAAGGCTTTGACATTCTCTTTCCATCTACTACAGTTTGCTGCGAGGGTTCTGACATTCGCCCATGATTGCCACCCAGCTGTTTTCCTTTTATCTTCAACCATTCTCCTCCATGTTGTCGACCCGGCCTTCTTTTCCCTTCTGGCCTCTGTTCCAAAGCTGTGATGCAATGTTCCTCTTTGTCTTTCCTCATTATATGACCAATCCAATTCCATCTCCTACATCCACAGGCATCCCAAGCTCACGTTTGAAGAAAGGGAATAATTAATTATCTATTCATTCATTCGTATAAGCGTCACGGTGAGCCGGAACGTGACCTTTCAGCTGACACGGTTTTAGATTACACGAGAACCGTTGAGAATATGAGCGCCCTGTAAGATGTTGTATGTGGAATAAAATAACATTGATTTAGAATGCTAAATTCTTCAAAATTACTATATTTTTACGCTAGATGAATTAAATAAACTCTCCTCTTGTGTGTCCATTGCGCTTTATGGTTATTTTCGCCATTTAAGGCTTTTATGCCACCACTGTTATTCCTTTCATAAGACGGAGTCAAGGCTGCACACTCGGGTTTCGACCGTTTTCAACTCTGAGGTGGTTTGCGTCCAGAAAATCCATCCGATCAAAACTTTTTCGCCCACAGTTAAAGCTCCATGATCCTTGCAAACACACAAATCAGCATTTTCCATAGCCGATTTCACAATCGCTGCTTTCTGCGACACCTTGTGATTTTGTGATTGGACATGGTCGCAAAAGAGGCTTGGATCCAAGGTAAAATTTCGCTCTACCTGGAGTGGTATAGTCATTCTTTGTACTTCTCAAACTCATTAATAATTCATTAAGTTAACTTCCAATCACGAGATGTATACCACATCACGCGCATGCATTTGGATACCCAATGAAAAACAGTATACCAATCTCCAGTGAGAGTGGTATATACCACTACGTTATGCACATCGACAACTTGCACAAACAATGAATATTTATTAGTCCGTAGTAACCTTGAAATTTTTTAACAATACAACTCATGAAATCCGAAATAGTACAACAATTCCTTTAATACAGATAGCGTCGGATACTAAATACTATTACATGAATTGTTTTTGGTGGATACATCTCTTCGTTCTTTTTGCTCTACTTCAATGACAAATTTGCTTTGGCAACAATTCAGAGAGTCGAATGCTTCGAAACCTAATGCAAATTGTAATCTCTAAACGGGCCTCCTGAAAGAATGGAAATTTTTCTCCACCTGAGTTCTTCGCCATTGTTTAAAAACGTTAACACGTATTTGTTTTTATACCTTGTTGACGGGGAATACGGCTTTCTTGACTTAATTCTCTTCCTCGTAAACCATTTTCGGTTCCTAAACTACGCCGCTCCTTCCTCGCTCATGGCTGGGACGCTAATGAATCATGCATGCAATCGCGTTCTCACAGAAAAGGGCAAAAATTTGACACTGCATAATTTCTTATTGTTTCATTTGACAAAACATGTCACTGCATAATTTCCTATTGTTGCATTTGAGAAGTTATTTCCAAAACTCGAGCTCGTGTTTCATCGTGGTATCCAAACACCTCGAAACAATAAAAGCACTCGGCCTACGGCCTCGTGCTTTCATTTGTTTCTCGGTGTTTGGATACCCCGATGAAACACTCGCTCTCGTTTTGGAAATAGTACATCAACAACAGACGCAATTTGAATATTCTGCGAGGTTTTCTATCTTGATTTTATTTGGTTTTCTGAGAGCACTAGCAGTGAATTGTGCTCACAAGTGCTCGCATAGCCTGCAACCAGGCTAGTGCTCGCAGAAAACCCCGCAGAGTTGAAAACGGTCGAAACCCAAGTGTGCAGCCTTGACTCCGTCTTAAGGAATGACAGCGGTGGCATAAAAGCCTTAAATGGCGAAAATAACCATAAAGCACAACGGACACACAAGAGGAGAGTTTATTTTATTCATCTAGTGTAAAAGTATAGTAATTTTAAAGAATTTAGCGTTCTAAATCAACGTTATTTTATTCCCCATACAACGTCTTATAAAGCGCTCACATTCTCAACAGTTCTCGTGTAACCTAAAACCGCGTCAGCTGAAAGGTTACGTTCTGGCTCACCATGACGCTTATACGAATGAATGAATGAATAGATATACTTATTATTCCCTTTCTTCAAACGTGAGCTTGGGATGCCTGTGCTACGTCTGATTTCATCGCTCGTTCTGTGCACTCCTATGTTCTCCTGAATTTGTTGGTGGGAGATGGTCTGAGGCCACCTTATTCTTAGAATCCTCTTCATGCACTTGTATTGGAAACTGTCCAGCTTCTTTGCTTCTGTTTTCATTAGTTTCCAAGGTTCACAGCCATACATCAAAACTGATCTAACAATTGTTTTAAACAATGATTGTACCTTCGTCTTTCTGCCAATCTCACTGTTGTCCCATATTCTTCGCATCCTATAAATAGCCTGTCTAGCTTTACTCAGCCTATGCTGTATGTCCTTGGTTGTTCCGCCTTCTTTGTCCAGCAATGCGCCTAAGTACACAAACTCTTCCACCTGAGTCCTCTAGGTACCTGTTCACCATTAATCTCTATTCGTTGGTCGTTTTTGGAATTCACTCGCATGACTTTTGACTTCTTTGCACATTGATCTTAAGACCAACTCTTGCAGCTTCATTGGCTAGTCTGCTGGTCTTATCTCTCATGTCAACATACCTGGACGACAACAAAGCGATGTCTAGGTCTTGTAAGATCGAGGCGAACTTCCATCGTGTACCAGTTCTTCTACCTTCTGTAGTCCTGACAAGACCCAGTCAATTGCAAGTAGAAATAGGAAACCAGACATGATGCAACCTTGCTTTACTCCTGACTGGACATGAAACCATTCTGTTGTTTCACCCTCATCTAGGACTGCACACTCAAAGTTGTTGCACATCACCTTCACCAATTCGATAAGCTCTTCTGGGATTCTGTACATTGACATGAGGCTTCACAGACTTTCTCTATGTATAGAATCGAACGCTTTCTCAAAGTCTTTGAAATGGGTGTACAGAATTGTGTTTCATTTGTTGACTTGTTCAAGTATATTCCTGAGAGCAGGAATATAGGCTGTGACTCTGCTTGTATTTTAAATCATTTGGAATTTGCTTTCTTAGTTTCTGGTCTGTTTTTTCATAGACACAAGTTGAAGCAATGCCCAGGATGTCTCTGAATTTGACACTGAATAGTCAACAAAAAAAATCAGTTGTCGTTCTTCGGCAAATTATTTCATGTAGATAAATCCAACGCTTACACAATGTAAAAGATGATTTCCAGTTTGTACTGCGCAATCTCCTCCTGCAATGTTTATGCGAGTCTCACACAAAGTAATGTTTATTAGCCAGAATGAAAATTCAAGGTGTAAGTAATTGAAGGGATTATAAAATTGTTTTGGTGCAGGGATCAATTTGATTCAGTTGGAGGGCAGGACTCATTGCCTAGCACATGAACAAAACTATCTTCCCCTACAATTTATAATCTTGAAATCTTACAAATTATTTGTTCTTCATGAATGAAAAAAGTAGGGGTTAGATTTGTTATGAAGACCATGGCAGTTCACAATTTATTAATGTTTAGTACTGTAAAGCTTACATCAAAAACCAGATAGATTATCCAACATGTGTTGTACAAACTTTCTTATTCATCTGTGACATGCGATGAACTTGTCGGCCCGACTTTGTGCACAGATGAAATAACATTTTAAAAATTGACACAGTTCATCCTTAATGAAAACTTAGTTTCAAAATTGAGTCTGCCTCATGAATGCACTGACAGAATGAAAAATATGGCTATCAGCCATGTTGATAAAAAAGTAATTTATGATTGTTGTTTGCAGGAAGAATTGTACCATCTCTCATAACAGTTGTGAAAACATTGGTGTTATGGTCTTCATTATAAATAGCTTAATCTCAAAAGAAGCCCTTGTTTGTAATACAAATATTTAGTACTCGCTCTGAGTCAAATGCTTGAAAAACACAAAAATATATATCTTACACTGAACAGAGAGGAGAGTATTCATAGAATTTTAAAAAGTTGAATGATTTAAAAGCTCCTGACAAGAAGGAGTCAGCAGAGTGGGTCAGAACAATTATTTTACCAACAAAAATTAAAACTACCACTACAAAAGGTACTGAGTGAATCATGAACTGAGCTGGCCTCTGGCTGCCCAGTTATGATAATCAATCTCATTTGATAACGATCAATAGTTTATACCATTACCTTTTGAGAGCCACAGTTGGCAACACATTTATTTTTTGACCCTTTAACTGATTTGTGTACAGAAACATGAAAAAAAAAAAATGATCTCACTCACTCCAAAGGAAACTGGATATCTACATACAGGCTAGACAATATTTTTTCATTTAGAGACAATGACCATCAAACAACGAATCTAAGCACAGTCCCTAAATCCTGAGAAAGACCAGGTGATGTGGACATTATAGGTCTATCAATGAGCCTTGCAGATGTGTCTTTTTTATGCAGAAAATAAATTGGACACGTGAATCCAGGCTCATGACATTATTGAAGTGGCATAATCCAGATGTAGCATTTTGAAATTTTCATTTCACTGCCTTGTTCAAGATTGAAAATGTTTTTGATACATTTTGTGGTTGTAATGTACTTACTTTTCTGATGGATAGGTAACCTCAGTGGTCTGTATGTCTAATCATTCCTTCCATCCTTCCTTCATTTTATTTTTTTTTTCAGATGACCAAAAAGCTGACTAAGACATTGCAAAACACCAAGTTTTCAGGCTGTCCAATTTTACCAGTGGCAGCAAAGCCAGGAGGCCCTGACTCTCCAGAATCTAAACCTGTTGGTGCACAGAAGCTGGTTGATTTACTTTCTTCACTGGCTTACCTCCCTAGCAGAGATCCATCAGGACCACTGGTGTTTGCCGTTGACCACTGTTTCTGCATACGAGGCCAGGGCACTGTGATGACAGGCACAATCCTCAATGGAAGTCTTAAGGTCAATGATACAGTTGAGATTCCCTCCATGAAGGTCACTAAAAAGGTCAAATCCATGCAGATGTTCAAGGCCTCTATAGTGGAAGCGTCTCAGGGGGATAGGGTGGGAATATGTGTTACACAGTTTGATCCAAAGCTGTTGGAGAGAGGTCTAGTTTGCAGCCCTAGTACTGTACCAACAATTTTGGCAGCTGTTATCTCAGTTAAGCAGATATCCTATTACAAAGGAGCTATTACTTCAAAGTCAAAGTTCCATATTACCATTGGCCATGAAACGGTGATGGGTAAGCTCCAAATATTTGGCCTTCCTCCTGGGCAGTCAATGGATCCTTCACAAGAGAGTAACATCTTCAATATTAGCAGAGAGTATGTTTTTCAAGAAGAGGTGGTGGATCAGTCCAAACTTGTTAACACAGCTGAAGCTGATGAAAATGCAGATTCTGGAAACAAGCAATGTTCAAATCAACAGTGGCTTTTTATTGAGTTTGAAAAACCAGTGACATGCCCTGAACATTCTCTGGTAATTGGCTCACGTCTTGACACTGACATACATCTTAACCTTTGTAGAATAGCATTCCATGGAAGATTACTAGTTCCTGTCACAGACAAAAACTTTAAGGAGACTTTTTTACCCCAACTGAAGATTTACAAGACCAAGACAAGGGAAGGTGTTGTTGAAAGGATGGCTGATAATTACTCTGTTATTGCACACTCTCTTTTTAAGAAAGAAACAAACATCCAAAGTTTTGTTGGTATGAAGGTGAGACTCTCAACGGGTGAACAAGGAAGTATTGAGGGCAGTTTTGGTCAAAGTGGTAAAGTGAAGATTAGAATTCCTACTGGCCTGTTTGCTGATACCATCTTGAAACTTTCTTCCAGTGAAAAGAAAAAAGGAGGCAAGAATAAAGTAGCCACATCAGCAATTCCAGAAGAGGCAGCCAATCCTGTTGAGCAGCTTACAAAGCCCATCAAAGTAATACTAGAATTTAAGCGGTACAACTATGATCCTAACAAGAGAATGGTACAGTTTTGAGCCCGAAAGTGATTTTTTTTGCTGAGCTTGAGTTGCCTTAAATTCTTTTTCAGCAATTCAAATCGATTTCAGATCCTGTGCTAATGCAAGGTGAACATTTTGGCAGTAATTGCAGTGTTGATTTTCTGAAGAGAGGACTTGTACTGTGAACTGAGAGTAAGAACTGTGGCAGAGCTCGCTCTGCATAGATTGTTCGGTTTAGCTGTTTCCTGTGTAATTTAATGTATGAAAGACGATATGGCCATTTTTGTAAGGCAAAACTACACCAGGTTAGGAACCCTCTGATGCATTCATGTACTTAAAGTGCACCTAACCCCAAATATTTTTTTTAGCCCCCAAAAAACTCCTTGTGCTCCTGATTACAACAGTGAAAAAATTATCATCATACGACTTGTCTTCGATTTTTTGTGAATTTTCAAACTTCGCAAAATTCGCGCCACTTTGGTTCACCGCCGAGTCCCAAGGGAAACTGGGCCCTAGTAAGGTTGTGACGTCGGCTGGGGAATCCAATACTCCGAGTCTGAGTTGTCTGATGACATCTTTTGAAGGCTCTAAATTATTTCGGTGGCTGATTTTCGAACTAAGAAGTTTTGAAGCGAGAAATTTCACGAACTGCAGATTTGTCGCACCATCGGCACGAAAGCTGAAATTTGATTCCCCCGCTGACGTCACAACAACATAGGGTTCCAGATCTCCTTGCGCGCGGTCGTGAACCAGAAAATCCAAACTTCAAACCTCCATAAATTCGCGGGGATTTAATGGATTCGCATAATTTTTTTTTAATCTTCATCAAATTATGCATTCTTTTTGAAAATAAGTAGAAACAATTAGGGGTTAGGTGCACTTTAAGCCTGTATAGACAATCAAGTACTGTTTGCTGATCAAGAAATTTTGAAATGCATGTATGTATTCAATATACCAAAAGCCTTAAAATATTATTTGTTGGTTTGTTCTGTCACGGTGGTAACTTGTCTTGGTTTGTGTTTTAGCAAACTGCACGAGTGATTAAAGGGGTTTTGGTTATTATAACTCTGCTGCAACTCCCAAAGACTGAACTAAAAACAATAAATGAATTTTTACATTTTATGGCGAAAAGCACCCATAATTAAATCGACTGGTTTAACAGAGTTCTCTCGATAAGTTGCTGCAATTTTATATCATTTGTGCGAATACAGAATGAAAGCTTTGCGAAAGTTCAAAGCCCAGTCATCACTACGTCAATAACAAAATGAATTAAACAAAAACGAAAAAATAGATCGAAATCCACTAATCGCAACACAGATCCAGACCTGGCCTTTTTAACCCCTTGGAATGTTCTTCTGAGAGGTCTGCAGCGTAAAACCCAATCATTTGGGTTTGGACTTCAGAGTCACGTATCTTTCACCATCTTGGAAAGGCACAGTGTGTTTTGAGTTTTGAGAAATGAAAAGCCTCAGACTTAAGGTCGACACCCTCGATTTCACAAGCCAGGCATATATGCGGGGTTGATCACTTTCCTGCGCTACTTAACGATCGTTAACGCAGTTTTAGCGTCATGAAGAGCTTAAAAGCCCCTCTTCGCAGCACTATATAAGAGTGGAAGGGTTGTCCTTCCTGGCAATTCTCCACATTCAAAAGCATAAGGATGTCGTCATTGCCAATGTGGTTTTGGTATGCCCGTATGAAGGGGAGACTCCTTGCCCTTTGCTTGTAAACAACGGAAAAGTAGTTTCTTAGTCTCTCCTATAAAATCTACTAGTAAATTGTCCCAAATATGACACTTGAACAACATAAGTTAATGTTACTCATTACTAAACGTTTTTCCAGGTTTTGATTTATGAAACTGACCCCAGGAAATCGTGGTTTCCGAGCCGAAGATGGCCCTGGGGACGAGGTTGTTGCTGCATTAATATGTAAAATAAAACATATTTGGGGGCTTTGAATAAGCAACCACTTTGATATGTCAGGAGGGCTCAACGACCAATTTTTACGAAAAGCTCTACAATAACGGATGAGTTCTACACACCAGTTGTTTGAGAGCGCTCCTCAGCGCCAGCGAGCAAAGGATTAGAGAGCTATTGTTGCCAGCCAGGTTAAATTATGTTCACATTTCCAGCCATGAGAGTTGGTTGGACCCCATTTGCCAGCAAAGCGACTTATTTAAATGTCGCTTTTGCCAGCAAAGAAATATTAAAAAAAAAACTTCCAGTAGGGCTTCTAAAAGGCTGTTTTAAGGTGATTCCACTGAATTGCATTGCGCATGAGTTTTCGCGTCATTTAAAGGGAAACAAGGGTCTAGAAAAATTTTACCTTAAATGAAAGTTCATACAATGAAATAACTGAAAATAGCAATGATTTGCTTTGACATCGAAATTTGTTGCTAGTATTTGGGACAACAAACTGGTCATTTTGCTGCCGCGAGCGGCCATCTTTTTTTCCATCATGCAAGCGAGGCTATGACGTAGCATTAGTCAAGGAGTGTAAGATGAGTCGAAATAAACAGCGATATAAAGAGCGAAAGCGAGTCGTCTCTCGAGCTAGAAACCGAGTCACCGGAACCAAACGCCCCTTTTTTTGCTCGAACCACAACACGGCACGTCCTCAAAAGAAGAAAGTGACTCGAGCATGGCTCAAGATTAACCAGAAACGGTGGAATCTGACGGCGACAGACCTACACAATCGCATCTTCAGCAACTTAGCAATCGCGACTGGTGTAGCTGCACGGAAATGGAACGTTTTTGTTACCAGACGGTGGAAGTTCTGGGTTTAATACCATTTGGTCCTCTAAGGTTAAAATTAAACTTATAAATAACATGTTAGTACAGACATTTACTTAAGTTTTAATACGGAATCTCGACGCAAGCGATTTGTCAGTTCACAAATGCGACTAAAATGGTGAGATGTTGTTGTTCTTAAAGTTTGTAGGAGACAGTTCGAGAAGGAAAGTGAAACATTGCAATTTTTCTGAATTTTTCTTTGTAAAATGGCCAAGAAATCCTAAGCGACCCAAATCAAATTTTCTAAATCATAATGTTTGACGAATTAATTTTTTTAAATCATAATATTTGATGACTGCATATGCGATCAAGTCGCGGCGGGTTTCCTCAGAAATCCTAATTTCCAACTCATCCTTTAAATGTCTTAAACGGTAAAAGGTTTACTGCGTTAAAAATGAGAAGAACTTGCTTGAGAAAGGTAGGACAACGATGCTATGGCAACATTTGCCGATCGGCAAATTTTAATTTATAAAGTCTTGGCGTTGTCGCCGAAGCATGAATACACGCACGGCAAATCTGTCTCACATGAAATGTTTAACTAGTATTTATTTACACACTTCTACAAGCTATAGAGGTCGAAAGAGATTTTACTTCATCGAATTTCGATCAGACAGGCTTCGAATTAGAGTTATAGTGTACTAAATTCATTGATGATCTATCGTAACTTTCATTGCTTTCGCGAAAATAATTATGGTTTGGTATTTTCGTCCGAACAGCGTCAAAACTGAACACATTTTTAGGTTAATTTTTATATCTTGGTTTACCTTTGAATATTATATTATTCCACAACAGTTGAAATTAATTTGATATTAAGTCACTTGCGATTTCTGGTCTTCAAAAGTAGAACATTTTGCTCTACCATCTCGGGCGCCAAAGATTATTCTACGTGAAAAATGTAAACAAAGCCAACTCAAATCATTCGATCGGCTCATTTTCAGAGTTATGTGTCTGATTTTTAAAATGATTGCTAGCTCGATACTAGCTTGACGGACTCTCTTTTCAGGAGTGTAGCAGAAAATGGTAGGAACCGCTTCTTCCTTTAGTGGCAGATTTCTTTTTTGCCTTCTTGTTCCGAGAAGCTCAGCCTGGAGAAGCTTCGTCTGTACTGTCTGTAAGGAAATACAGATTGCGTGACCCGAAGATCAGAAAGGCGAACTGTTTATAAAAAAATTTAAACAGTACAAGTATCAAATAAGATTACAGTTTAATATCCCTACAAGTAGGGAAAGTTCCTTAGATTTAGCTACAATTTGCTGACACAAAATAAAATAAAACACTGGCTTGTTTTCGTAAACAAATACATTTGCCGCCAACGGACAGAAAATTCGCGCGTGATTTCAGGAATAAACTTTGCATATTCCCTTGCAACAATTGTATAAAACTTGGAATACCACACACTACTTATTTTGAGGATTCAAAGTACAAATTAAAAAAATCACCTACCCGAAGATCTCGATCGTAGTCATTTGTGATTAAATTATCGAAATAAACACAACAGTTCCCGGGCTTTGGTCATTTCCCGGCGTATTTGCCGCATTTACTCTTTCGTTTTGTCTTTTCCGCCTTTTCTATTATTTCCATCCTCAGGTAACGTTTTTGTAGGCGTTGTTACAGCCAACAGCGAGGCAGAGAACCATAATTCGTGCCTTCAGATAATACTCTTACATCGTGTTGTAAACTAAGATTTGGGTCATTGCAAAACCAACCTTGTCTAATGCTACGTCATAGCCTCGATATCATTCCTAGCTCCCAAGATGGCGGCCGTCGGTGTTCAAAAGCGGTAATTTTGAAGGATTTCAAAGCCCTCTTACTTAAATTCAAGGCGGCGCTTCACCAATCGGCAACTATTTTTGAAGTCCTGAACACATGGGCTTTCATTTAAGGTAAAATTTTTCTAGACCCTTGTTTCCCTTTAAAGCGTGCACGAGCGCGCGCGCACATACAACATTACGGCTTTTCTTCTAAGTTAAGCTCATAAGAGAAATAAATGGTCATTTTCTTCAAAACGAGCACGGTGACCCCCATTTTTTAATGCATAAATTTAAAAGAAATCCGGTTGAGTACAATATATCACAATTTAAAGAAAATGCTTTAAAAAGTACGTTTTGAGCTAGTGCTGCTTACGCACGCACGCAGCAAAATCCTTAATTTCTTACATAATCTTAATTCCAGTTTAATTAAAATAGTTTAGTATGTAAGATTAAAGTCTATTTCGTTGAACTGCTTCGATATTTTAACGCAAGAAATGATTTTTTCTAGAAATGATAGTTCCCTTTTCGGATTATGAGGGTTCCTAGTATGAACCTCGTAGGTCATATGTTTACTATAATAGCCATCCAGGTTGCACAAAAACGACCACGGTGACCCCCATTTTTTACTGCATTTTTGTAACGCTCATAACATAGTTATGAACTGGACCAAGTCTTAGAAAATTTTAAATACTCCTTCTTTTTCAGTGGAATCACCTTAAGTTGTTCAGTGTATTGTAATTTCGTTGCTTCAAGTATCGGAGTATGACGACAGGTATGAGACTGTAATACGATTTTGTCACAAACCGTTTTAATTTTTCATAACGTGATAACTCGGCCGGTTTACTTCCTAACCTTTAATTTGCAAGAAATTAGTTTGTCCTTTAAGGTGGCCCGCGGGTATTTGTCTGACAGGTCCCTTTTTAAAACGCGTTTTTAAAAAGGAAAATATTAAGCGATTTCTTAGAATTTTTAAAGCCTAATAGAAGAATCCTGCTATAAGTAAAATTATAAAAATTGAGGCGATCATACAAGATTTGTCTAAGTTATAAGAGGTTTTATGAAGCCTTCTCTTTTAATAAAACGCAGACCTGCCAACCCTCCCGGTTTCGCCGGGAGACTTGTTTCATTTGAAAAAAAGTGAAGCGCAGGGAACATTTTCCGTATTTGCTTCCATTGGGCCGGGGTCTTGGTACAAGACTAGCTGGCTTTGCCTTCCCGACTTGCTTTCCTAAGCGTGAGAGAATTTTACAAGCATTAGCAAGTATGGCGGGCTTTGAACCACGTGAATCGGAACAACATTTACATGTCGACAACTTAAGGTAAGAACCTTTTTTTAACTCCACAGTACAGCAGTGCTAAGTCACGTGACGTTTTTGCAAAATCTCCCGGTTTTTTACCCAATCTCCAGGTTTTTTCGGCCCTCCTCCAGTTTTTTCACTCTTGGGGGTTGGCAGGTCTGAAAACCCGAATTTTTTTTAAAAAAAATATGCCATGGTGAATTTTTTAATGACTTCAAACAAGCTGGCAAACTGTGTAAGTTCACTCACAGCAAGTTACATGATAATCCTAACCGTAGATTTTACAAAATAGCGACTTCTTACTTTTGCTCTTGAAATAAATGTGATGGCTATCTTCACAAAATACCCACCTCTTTAAATGATGATGTCACTTGAAACTTGTGTGTAAAAGTTTAAAAAATCGGATATTTACATCAAATCTTCGCAATCAACAAGGATGGACGGTCTTACGCTGAAATATTGCGAAAATAAAACAAATGATACAATTACAACTTGCAAAAAATCTGTTGACTTGTTTTGCATTATCTTCAAGCTAGAGCTAGAACACGATATTTGAAAGGTTCATGCCAAGTTTAAGCGTGTTTTCTTCGTTCGGTATAAAGAATTTCGGACGGAAAATCAGATACATTTGCTTACTTAGTTGTTGGTTTATGCATTTATTTTAAGCGTAAGCAGGAAGCGCAACGACTGTCATCGACAAGTGTAAATATAATAAGTATTTCACAGGTTTAGTAAAATCACTCTTTTTGTTGACTTTGTGTGTGAAGTGGACCAGTCCATGATGGGCAACTTTGCTTATTCTGGAAACTGGATTTACCAATATGGAATTAAATCAAAAACACAATTTATCACCAGCTTCTGGAAGGCATTCAACTGTAAAACGGTTAGTAATTGTTCGTTCAATAAAAATTATTTTTTCCGTTTCTATCTTTCTTTACTTGCTTATTTACTTAAGTTTACTTTTTACTGTAAAAAACTGGGGGCTTAAGCCCCCCCCCCCCCCCCTCCCACAGCCCCTCCCTCTGTGAGGGTACTGATAAACAAGACAACATCTCTTACAGCAGACAGATTTTGAAATGCAAACAAATGTTTTGTGTCTTAGACTTCAATCTTTTGCTAGTCTGTTGACTGGCGCCTCTGACCATTCATAGGGTCCGTGCCACACGTGAACACTTCAAATCACGCGCCATACTATTAGATTCCATTGTTTTCTTTTGTTAGTTTTGCTAATACGCACCAACCGTTAGACATTGTTTCAGGGGTGGAATAAAATCGCTCCTGATAGATATTATTAAACAAGGCCTTTAGTGGAATTCCAATTCTTAAAGCATTTGAATTTCTGGAAAGAAGCATATCTTTCGATTTTCGCCGGAAATCTCATGACATATGAAGCGGTATTACGTAATTGGTGTCCAGCTCAACCGAGAAACTCACTTTTGAAGAATATGTAAGGAAGAAGTTTCAGGCCGCGAGAGGTCATCTGTAACAAGATTCCAGCCGTCACTCACCAATTCTCCAATCCACACATGTTAAACTGTTTAAACACCCGTTAAACACCACCACCTTCATTAACCTGGTTAAACAGTTTAATTGTCTCATCTTTCCAGTCCTTTTTGAGATTTTTTAATAACGATACATTCATCGTTCAAAGCACTTCAGGTGATATGCAATGACGCCGGATGGCAACTAGATCTAAGTCGCACTATACGTCTATAAATTACCTAAATTGAGGTGGTATTGTCTGTGAAGATGAACACATTCCTGAAAGTTAGGTATCTGTTCGTTACAAATATCATTTTCGCGAGTTATAAACTTAGCTTCAACTTGTTAAAAAGCTGAGAAGCTGTGTACATCAACGTTGTTCACCGAGGAGAACATTCATTACAAAACCAAAAGTTCGAGTTTATTTTGAAACTAAGGTAAATCCAGGCTTCTATTTCCTGCTATTTTTTATTTATTTTGGCGACTTACATTTTTTTCAAAAAGAAGCGGAGCTAAACCTATTGTAAAGAGGGTCAAATTTTACAACAAAAAAGAGTTTCCCCGATCAAGCGATAAAGACAGCGCCATGAGTGACACTAACTTCGCGCTTCACTGTGAAAATGCTGAAAAATTATTCCTGCTGTACCTCCCTGGGGGGGGGGGGGGGGGGGAGCTTTCTTTTCCAAATGCGGAACTCGAGACTTCTAAAGCTTATATCAAGAAAGACGAGGGACTGATACACCCCATCAATCCCAGCCATTATAAGAGTACCATACGTGTCCAATGTTTCAAACTGTTTTCAGTTTTCTTGTTAAAGATTTATTCCGTTTCATCGTCAGTCACATCTGAAGTGTCGGCTGTAGAGCTTTGTCGACTCGTTCCTTCAGTCTCGGTATCTCCACTCTTAGCTGAACTTTTCGCAGGTACAGTAGAATTTAAGCTATCGAGATTGTCTTCATAGGATGTGGGGCTTATGACGAAATCCGATTCACTTGCGATACTGGAGTGGCGGGAAGAATAGAAATCCGATTCACCTTCTGTTGTGAAAGTACTCTCGTCATCCGCGTATAATCCATCGTCTTCGCTTACACTGCGATTGAAACCTTTCGCTTCTGTCAACTGGAATTTAGATTTGCCCTTCATTTTAGGCTTCTCTTTTGAAGACTCATCTTTGCCGTTTTGATCAGCCGAAGGATGCTTACTTTTAAGCATTTCAATTGTTTTCAACAATTCTTGATTTTGTAACATAAATTTTTCTGCTTTCTCTTGTTCCTCCATGGCAAAACTGTTTGCTATCTGAACAGCGCGGCGCATATCATCTTGAAGGAGTTCAGCATCTCGAAGTTTATCTTCAGTTTCATCGTTGACCGCTTCCAGTCGAGAAATGATTTCATTCGACTGTCGGAGTTGTTGGTCGGATTTTCCAAGCAAGGCTTGTAAGGTCTTTATTCCTTCCAAATGATTTTCCACTTCCGCGGTCGCTCTTTTGAGACTGCCATGGGACCGCCTCTTCTTGACTTCCATGGCAGAATCTCTTCTTTTGAGTAGGTATCGGCGAAGCGATTCTACTTCATCTTGCAGATGCTGTTTCTCTCTACATACTCGATCCAGATTTGATTTAACAGTCGACGCTTGTCGCTTGAGCATACGCTCGCCGGGAGGAGGTTTCCGGGACCTGGATTCAACGCCTTTTCCAGTGTTCTCATCTTGCAAATCGTCTAGGATTAAAAATATAACGATGAGCTCTGTTACAATAAGCTTGCGATGCACTCGAATTTATACAGGGGCGTAGCCAATGGGGAAGGGGGGAGGGTGCTGGGATGCCCGTAATCCCCCCCTTTTGGGAGGTAATTTTTTGAATAAACAACATACAAGCCTTATGATTCAGGTGGCGAAAAAGCGCAAACCCGAAAAATCGACTAGTTCTAGATAGTTGCATACTCCATTTCCAGGACCGAACATCTGCAGAGGACTATGTAAGTACCCTGGGTGTGACACAGTGATAGACCATAGAAATGATGCCATAAAATGTCCAAAACATTGCAGTGAAACCACTCGACTGACGGCTCATTGTTCCATTTGGGTTTTGGACATTTTACGGCATCCTTCTATGGTCCATAAGGGTGTAGACCATGGAAAAATGTGGCCGATTTGTTCAGTTGACAGTTGTTCGACAAATAAGCCAGCATTAGTGGTTTTTTGTCAGCGACAAAATATGCACCATGACATGCGCAGCGAACATTGTTTTAAGTTCACTTGTCGACTCTTTTCTGCATACTTGGAAATGTGTTTTATGGAATTTTCTGAATAATTAATCGATGCTGTATAATAATGATTTAAAGGGTGCGGTTAGTTGCCACAGTAACCTATTTTTTGCACTTTTTATATCTTAAAGCTCTGTTCAAGTATGGGAATAAGTTTCAGCAGGGCCTTCTATTTTACTGTTTTTTTAAAAAAAAAAACTTAACAGGCGAGTGGACTGTGAAGTGCCTCTATGACCAATTAGGTTTTTTTTTTCAGATTTAGATTCTCAGAGATCAGAAACAAGAATAAAACAATGTAGGAAATATTCACAGTGTAGCTAAAAGTCCTGAGTTGTATATGACTTACCAGACGTATCGCCTCCTCTTTTATTCAAGCGTTCTTTGAGTTTTCCAAGGTCATTTTCAATAGATGCTACTAGACTTGCGAGGTCTTTGTCCTCAGCGGCTGATGGCATCACTTCCGGTTGTCCCTCCAGGCCGGCACGATTATTTGGAGTTGTTTGTAACATGGAAATGTCATTACGCCGGCGATTGCTTCTCCGCTCATCTTCAGCGTCTGATGACGATGAAGCCTCAGAATCTTCCTCGTTCGATGTTGGTTCACTTGATTTGTTTTCCTCTCGTGTGAAGGACTGCGCACGCGCGATAATTTTGTCAAGGTCTAGCTGTGGCAATGGAGATACTGGTGACATCGGTTCAGGGTTTCTCATCTCAAGACATTTTAAAAGCGCTAGCTTTTCGTCTTGAACTTGCCTTAAGGAATCCCTCATATTTTCTCTATCGATTTCAACCTCCCGAAGCCGGGTTTGCAGGGTCTCTTTATCATGCTTGGATCTCGTTGACAATACAGCATGCTCTTCTTCGAGTTTATCAAAGTTTGCCTTGAGCGAATCAAACTCTTCGCATAACTTATCAAGGCTCGATAACAACTCCTCTTTCTCTTCAGTGGCTTCACTCAATCGTGTTTTGAGCTGTTTATTCTCAGTTCTAATTTTCTTTATATGCAATCCAGTTTGGACAGTGATCTCCTTCTCCATGTTTTCTTCTTCACTCTCGCTTTCCTCTTCGCCTTCCGTTCGTTGTTCTGAACTATAACTGTAATCCGACTCGGACAAAGATAACTGAAATCGAAACTTGAGCTGTTCTCTGCGAGAAATGGAGTCGGGAGTGCGAGAACCTTCACTCATGTTTCCTTTATCTTGATTTTCATCGTTATTTTCAGACTCTTCGCTCGCCATATTTTCTTCTTCGTCTTCTTCGTCTTCCTCTTTGACATCCTCCACTTCGTGACCAGAATGAAGGTTTAAAATGCTCAGCAACAGAGTTTGCTTTTCTTCATGAAGCCTTCCGACTTCGTCTTCCAAGTCAATTACTTTTTTCTCTGCTTCTACAAGGTTAGACTCCATTTTCTCCAGTTCTTTGTTCTGTTGTTTTGTCATTTGTAAACTCTGTACGTCTTCCCGGTAAGAAAGGACATACTTAAGATACTTTGCTTCGCGTCTCAACTCGTTCCTTTCCTCGACAGCGTCACCGCGTTCGCTTTCTGATTTCTGCAAAGAAGCCTTTGACGATTCCAAATTGGATTTTAAAGATAGTAATTGCTCTTCAAGGCTAGCGCATCCCAAACAAACAGCAGGTTTCATTTGTTCATTCGCTACGTCTGGAGTTGAGAGCAATTCACTTGTTCCTTTCGAGCTTTCAAGTTCATCTATTCTTCTTTTTAAAAGCTCCAGTGAGAGTTTGCTTTCTTCAAGCTCCTCTGAGTGTACTGACCGTAACTCATCGCACTGCGTATCTTTATCAAGCAATTCGATATTGTTGGATACTTGTGTTTCTTTCTCAACTTTGCCAGTCGTCTCTCTTTCCAAGCCATCGATAACTCTTTCTAAACCATTAACGCAGTTTCTCATTCTCCCAACAAGTTCACTTCCGTTCTCAATAATTTGTGATTGTAAACATTTGTTTTCGTCTTTTAACTGTATAACAGAATCTTTTAACGATTGCAAACCTTGTAAAAGTGTTGAAATCGTTCTCCTTGATCGACTCTCTTGCAATACCAACGCCGTATTCGAAGTTGTCAAATTTTCGATGTCCGCTTGGTACTTTCTAATTGATTGCATATTTTCTTCGTTTTCTCGCTCTAGAGTAGAATTTGATTCCTCAAGCAAGTGGTTTTGGTTTTTAAGCTCTTCAAGCTCCTTTTGACTGTTTTCCAGGACTATCATCAATTCTTTGTGTTTAATCTGAAGTTCATCTTTTTCGTTCCTTTGCTTTTCCGATTCCAAATTTAAAGACTGCAGTTCAGCTGACTTTTTCTCATTTTCCTGGACAAGTTCGTTGAACTGCTTTTGTAAATGAAGCTTTTCCTTTTCTAAGAGTGGTACAACAGCTAGCTGGTGTTCCATGCCTTGTATTTTCTCCTCCAGTTCAAGATTTTCAACTTCAAGGTCTTTAACTTTACTCTTTACTGCTTCTAAGTCAGGCCTTGCTTTTCCTGTTAACAAAATGACAAAAATTAATAATAATCAGTGCTTTCAATAAGCACCAACGGCCGACGAAAAGTGTCGGCTACTTTGCTCGGAGAAGTCGGCTACTTTTTCCCGTAAATTGAAGAAACTAGAGAAAGATCCTTTCAAACCTTGTTGATTCAGTCGGCTACTCTATTCGAACTAGCTGCCTACTTCAAATTTTATTGAAACCCCTGATTATAATAATAGTAATAATAACAACAACAACAATAATAATAATACTGAATAATAATAAGGTCCATTATCACGGTATATCATGCAACATGTGCTGAATTTGATCTAGTTTTCCTTTCTCTTAACCCTTTTAGTGCTATTTAAACCCGACTTTTTTACAGCATTCGGAGCTCTAATTGAACACTTGTGACCTCATCGATTTGCACGTCAGCGGATTTTTGCGATAAGCAAATAATTCAGACAAGATATCATAGGTCTACAACACGGCTGTCCGCTTTGAATGTCGACTGCATTCCGATAGTGCTAATAGAAGACAACATGATCAGTTTTTGGTGCAAAATTGATGGTAAAAACAAATAGGCCAATACACGTATAAATGATTAGGTCTCCTTTATTACAGGGCTTTACCAAAACTGTTGCAGCTGAAGCGCAGAAGGTGGGAAAGTGTGTTGCTATCGAAGTTTAGGGATAAAGCATCATAGTAACCAAAGAGCCAGTTTAACGGTTATAAAAGCGTTTTCTTTTTTTTAAACATTGGGCCACGAAAGGGTTAAGAAAAGGCGATATGGCTACAATGATTGTTTGTTTGTTAATTTTCTTATGTATACCTGTTGTAAACCCATCATTTGCGGCAGCTCCCGGCAGCTTCTTCTTTCCACGTATCCTGCAAGACCCAAGACAAACTCGAAATTAGTAATTATACCATTGGTAAGACGAAGTTTAGAGACTTTTATTTGCTTTTCAACGCTCCTGCATTGCTAACTGTTAAAGTATAAACATATTCTAGTTCCGGAACTTTCGTTACTCCGCCTTTGATACGAGCTGAACTCAGATGCGAGAATTGAGACCAGGAGGAAGTCAACAATAAGGTGCATACTCATGCTCAAAACGAACCAATCAGAATGTCATCAAAATTGACAAAGGAGTGCAGTGTTACTTAGGCCCGTTCAAAATGCCGCTCCACTCATGTGCCGAACCTAACTGATGAATTAAGTACGGCAGAAGAGCGGCATTTGAATCAGTTTTGGTTCGGCAAACAGCGTTAAGTTCGGCAGGGTCTGCCGCATTATGCAACATAGGAGTGGTGGCTGGTTCATACGGCGTTCTTTTTATGTGCCGAACCCTTATGGGTTTTTGGCCGAACCTTATGCCTGAATTACTGTAATGTATTATCATTGGTCTAAAGTGGAGTGGTATGACTAGGTCTGACCAGCTATGCATGAAGCTCGAGGGCATCAAGTTCAACAAAATTTGCATCGCTCATTCGGGCTCGCATTTTGTATATCTTTTGAAAATGTTTCAGCTCGAGAGAAACGGAACTTCACGACTGCCAAAACCTTTAATTATTCCCAACGAGTTAGGTTCGGCACATGAGTGCAGCGGTGTTTGAAACGGGCCTTACTTTGGAGTGGCGCGCGCATGGATTAAAATTTCTCTCTCAAATGGTCGCTCAAATTACGAACGTCCTGAGCATGCGCATGCAAGTTATCCTGATCCCTTTGTTATCCCTGTGTAGGGCGGGCATGGAAGAGTTCAGGTACTGGACCATTAACAGCAGTTTTCATTCGAGTCCACGAGCACTGCGTAACGACACAAATATAAAACCGCATCAGTGCTAAGGTCAAATAACACCATATTCCACAGGGCCCGGATAAGAATGTGTTAGAAATAATCCAACCAGTGTAATCAGCATAAGCTTTTAATCGACATACCTTTCAGCGATAAGTGGATCTGAATGAGGTCTGTTGTGATTTTCTTGTTTTCTTGGGTCAGCTGTCTTGTGACTTGAATTGCGACCCTTGCTCACATCTTTGGGTGTTGCGTTTCGTCTCCCGAGTTTAGGAGAAGACGCAGGACTTATTGATTTTGGTGTTCCAGCAGGACTTGGCGGAGTTTTGGAAGGACCTGGAGTTAGTTTAGCTTTATCCCCTGCATTAAAAGACTTGGCTCTTGGCTTGCCTAAAAAATATAATATAGAGCAATGTCAACCTAATTATTTACTGTAGATCAAATAATTACACAAACAACATAAAATAAGTATAAAATAAGTAAAGGTAAATAAATAAATAAAATTAATTAATTAATTGATTCGTATATTTAAGTGAAATTTAGTGGTAAGCATCTAGGTATGACTGGTATTAAAACAAACAAAAGTTGTCTGATTTGAATCATTAATAGCCGAGATCTAAGTACGTGCCCATACATTCTCTGTGAATATATAAATTATGTTTGCCATTAAATAATTCTACAGCACGAATATTACACCTTTTGACCCAATGTTGGAGACAAGTATCTCTCTATGACTTATTAACCCTACGCTTTTATTTTTGGTATATATCATTTATGCACCGAGAAATTTGCAATTCTGTGCAACTTCAGCCACTGAAATCAATGGAGTGAGAAGGCTGCTAGTGTAGTAGCCTGTGAACAGGCTCTCAGGTCGAGGATGGGGCGAAAAGAAAGCGGCCGATTTCTTTGGGAGCCTGCTCGCAGGCTACTAGTGTAGAAAAACATCAGAGCAATTAATGGCTGCATCAGATCAATTACATAATAATAGACAATTACATTAAGGATGCCAAATAAAATTTACCTTTTTGTGGTTGAAAAACGGGACTTTTTTTAATGATAAGGCTCGCTAGTTTTTATGACAAATAGCTTCCAACAAAGCAGCTTTTAAATATTTTATCACTGACGTTAATTAATGGAATATAAATACAAAAAAACACACACAATAAGGGGTGTTGCAAGCCAAATTTGTTGTTGTTGGAATATAGGGCTTTTTCATGAAAACAAAAAGCAAAATACAAATCCCAACAAAATGCTTCGGAAGCTGATTTTAACGACATGTGGATACAACAACTCAGGAAAGTGTTTGCGACGATCTTGTTTGTGCGGTTGCCCTTAGATAAATAAATAAATAAATAAATAAATAAATAAATAAATAAATAAATAAATAAATAAATAAATGTTTTAAGTTTGCTTAATTTGTAGCTCTTGATATAAGCCGATTGAGCTAAACGCTGCTATTGCGCAAAATTGCTGAGAAACCAGTGCACAGTAATTCCACAAGTTTGTTGCAATCGACCGTGCTGTAGGCTTCCTTTACTACTGGGGTAAGTGAAACAGTAGGCAAAGGAATGCAAGGGAAAACGCCTAAACTGCAATAAAGCAAAAGTTTGTTTGCTTTCACACTCTCTGGGCCAGTGGTCCTCTATCGACACTCTCCACTGTCATTTCTGAACATGTTCTTTTTATCTAGAAACGTGATATGACGTGTCACGGAAATTTAGAGAAACGACTTCCTCCTCGTCTGACCTCAGTTCTATATCACACAAATTTGTTTCATCATTCTGTTACTAGCAGACTAAACTGGATGACACAGTTCATTAGATTTACTTTTAAAACATCCGCTCCCCGTACTTAGGAGGGTGCACAACACACGCATTTCTGCAAAACAAAAAACAGGCAAGGATGCCTAAACTATGACACATTATACTAGCCCTATATTGGTCCGTCGATCAAGACAATAGATGCACTGTCGCTGTAATGACTCTGTTGTTATCACTACTTACCACGCAAGCCAGAGGAGATTTTTGCTGCCACGTTTTCGCGAAACTAAATTGTCGATTTACAATGAAACGGCAGAAAATGGAAATAAGATGACTAGAAAAAATAAACTGCTTTGGCTTGAGTCCACGCACAATTGACATAAGAATGAAAAACATGAAAAGAATTTGACGAGGAGGCATCTGTTTATAGCGCCATTGTTGTACGCGCGCTGTGACTGACAAACAAGTAAATGTGAATTATCAAATATTATAAAACAAGAAAACGTTACCACTCGGAGTGTTCTGCTAAAAGTGTTAACATTCAAAATTATTTTGTTTTCATGACGTCACGTTATCAATAATCTGCCGTGCAGCTTCGTCTATCTCTCGAATAAACAAATTTACTTGCGGGTTTTTTGTTACCGCATTAATGGCTATGCCGCTGATAAATGAAATCTTTCAGCACTGAAAGCGTCCATTTGATTATGTTTTTACAAGTCTTTATGTAAAATAGACCTGAAACAGCGGCCAGTTGCCAGTGTATTGACCACTAGCCTGACCGTGCTACACGAACATGTTTAGTGTCAAACAAATTGCGTCAGTGTAGTTCGATCAGATCTGCGAACACATTAGTATTTTTTCAGTAATTAGAAACTTTACCTCCTGTTGGGGCTTTCAGAGCAGTGGAATTCACTGGTTTATCCGTGGTTTTATGTTTACTTGCTTCTTTGCCCATTGTTTTCGACGACTGCTCCTTTGACGCTTGATTATCCCTGGTATGGTTCTCTGTAGAGTGATAGCAAAATCATAGACACATTTTAGATCCATCGACCAACACGACAACGTCCGAGAGAGTGTTTTCTGCTGTATTTTAGTATGGCAGGTCACAACAAATTCTTCTTTTAGCGATGAACATATTCCCCTTTGGCATTTTTATCACGCGCCGATCTGCCCTGTCACGCGATATTGCCGGGGCAGCCTCTAATCCTTTCCTTCTTTATGTCTGTTGAACGCTTCAAAGCATTCGTCGATTCTTTAGAATATTCGCGACATCTCATATATGCCGAATGGTTAGCATGCTAATCGCTATTCAAATATAATTTTCTCTGACACCGCGGTCGACTGATTTTGGACTCACAGTCATTGAAATATTACGTGAACATAAAAAATTCTTCAGCGCATATCACGAAAACAATACATTGCTATTTTAAAAACTCGTGAACCTAGAAAGCCTGAAAATTCATACAATAGCAAAAACATTTGAAATGATCGCTCCAAATATTCTTTTAATAAAATTTAGGCATCCTTCATGAATTAAACTGATCAGTCTGGCGAGATTAAACACACAGGAAAACGTCCGTGAGCTAACTAAATTAACAAAATTAATACGTGCGTATTTTCAGTTCGCGTTGAGCTGTTGGGTGGGGGTCGGGGGGACTTGGATCAATTGCCTTCATCTCAACTGATAATTTATGATAATTTATGAGACAATAAAAAATAAAAATCAAACTTAAACCAAAGATAAAAATAACTACCTTTGAGTAGTTTTCGTTTGCCAGTTCCAGGAGAATATTGGGACTGAGGCTTGGTGAAGGCTTTTCCATCCGTCCTATCTTGAGCTGAGACACTCTTGTCAACATCCGCAGATAACAGTGGAGAACTTTTCATCGGACGTGATGGCTCACAAGATGACATTTTATTCACAGCGGAAGGATAAGTATTTTCCGTGTTTCGTTCCACTATGGGTGATTCAGATACGCTCATGGAATTGGAACGCGGTGAATTCAGCGGTTCTTGAAGAATGGGAACTGAAGTTATGCGCCCCACTTGTTCTGATGTTTGCCTATCGACTAAAGTCGTCGGCAGAAGCTGGTTGTCAAAAGACGGTAACGCAGACACACCTGCACCATTTTCATTCACTTGAAATGGAACACATATAGAAACAGATGATGACCAAGCATGGGATTGCTGCTCTGGTCTGGAAGACTGCTGTTGGCCATGAACTTGGAAAGGTATGGACACCTTAACTGAGTCAGACACTATCTTCGGACTCAAGGGCGAGCTTGGTGTGATATCCTTGACACAAGTGTAAGATGGAGACATTGACACCACCATGGCATGTGAAACATCGCTAACTTCCGTTGCCTGTGCTGAACAAGACAAGTGTCTTGGCGCGAAATCCCTTCGCTCTCCAAGTGACTGAGTGCTTTGACCCATGTCTGGATACAGTGGCTGAGCAAGAGGCATTCTTGAGCTAAGTTCATTTTCTTTCGTGTTTTCTTCGTAAATGTCCAGTCCAGCTTGTTCGACAACAGAGTTTTCCAGCGTTTGCCTACCATCAACAACACTTGACAACAATTGGTCATTTTGCTCATTTGATTTAACTTCAGACACTTTGTCGTTCGAATTTGAAGAAGGCCAATTCTGATTTGAATGTCCGATATGATAACTCAGGCTGTTAGCCTCAACAGAACCTGGTCTTTGCGACTTGGACTTCTCTAGATCGGTTGCTAGATCGACTATCATTGCCTCTGAAGACCATTTTGGTACCTGCAAGGATGGATCCAACGAACTAACAGTGCTGTTTTGTTGCTCACGTCCATCAGTCTTTTCACCGAGAAAGAGCTTCTCCTGCGCTTGGCGTTTAGTTAATACTGACAAAATGGTTGTGCGGGCTTTCTTTTTAAGGATGTTTCCACTGCTGGGAAACACTGACTGCTTTGAAGGACCTGCAAGAGCAAAAAAAAAATGCATTACGTAGCTTGCCGAGTGAAGTGTTACAGAGTTTAGGATCTTTCAAATACTTTTTCTCATGCAAGACTGGTCATTATCAGTGCAATCTTCCAAAAGGTGCCGGGTTATTTTAGATTTGTAGCTGTTATTTCTTTAGTTCAATATTTTCACCACGTAGTTCCTTTGTCGAACCAGATAATTGGATTACCTTTATCCGGTTTGGAGTTGCCCTGTGACTTGGAAAACATGGCGGGAAATCTCCAAGATGAAGATTTCTTTCTCGCAGTATTTGCGTTCCCTTCTACCTCAACTCTTGAGAACTCGTCATCAGAATATTTTGAGGCTGCAGCGGCCTCTTGGTTTTCTTTTGACTTGTTTTCTTTAACAAAGCAAACTGTTGTTTTTCTTGAAGGCTTTTCCTTTAAAGACGAAGGCAACAATGATCTGTTAGTCTCAATCATAGTTAATCGATTAACTATGTCTCAATATACCGAGTCTTGTGGTTTGCAACACGCAGGTGAAGTGAACATCACAAAGATTTAAGTGGTTATCAAACAATCTCTGGGAGAAAAGAAACAACGTTCCCAGGAGAACGCCGCAAAACTTTTCAACCTGTCTTACAGTTATACTAATGTTCAGGTTTCATTCACTATACAGCAGAACCCTTATTTTAAAAGCCGCCACCCTCGGGAAATGACAACTGGCCGATTTATAGAGCTACGTTGGCCGGTTAATAGATTTCGTAGTGAGAAACAAACATAACGCCTTTTAGAAAGGCAAAATAGCATGAGAAGGAATCACGGAATCACATGATTTTTACATCACCCATAAACTTCTTTTCTAGACTCTTGTTTAACCGACCTTGTTTGAAAACAAAGCTTAACATCGTATGTATTACATTCTTGCTGGCCGCTAAATAGGGGCAAAAACAATAGAGGTGGCCGCGGCCGCTTACAGTATTACACTGACAACAGTTTTGGGATTTTAATAACTGGCGGCTAAAACAATAGGAGGTGGCCACTTAATGGGCGGCCGCTCAATAGGGGTTCGACTCTACTTGTAAACAATAAAAAATACTTGTTTCGTTAGAGCTTATAGCTGCGGGTGAATATCTTAACTCCGATGTAACCAAACGATTTTTTTTACAGAAAACACTAAAAGACACTTTACTTTTACGATATTGTGGCAACTCTTTAATGATAAGTTCTGCTAGATTTGTCAAGATAGGTGAAAAAAATACAAAACAATACAAAAAACAGCTACAAAAACCGACAAATTACTGAAGACCGTGCATTGTATCTAAGATTATGAGTATCTCAGTATTACACAATTTGATATTTTTGTACACGTCACGATGTAACGAAAATATGTTTTGTGTTTATGTAAACGAAGAACTATTTATGAAATCGAAACCATGCAGTCCGCACGCGGTCAGTATTGTGCACTAAGCTGAATAAAGACATGTATACTCAACACCCAATATAACGAGTTAACACCAAAATCGAAAACACTTGAACTTAAGCTTAAAATTAATTCGGCGCTTTTCTTAATAAAAACTTTTTCCCTTCACTTCAAATAACAATGCAGTAGCAAATAATTTAAATTACACTTGTGAAAACGATATTCGCCCAATTTAGGTAACAGGAATTTAACACCCACTACCCAAACTGGATACGGGACTACTTAACAACCTGACTAAAACTAAAATTATGATTTAATTGAGTTTAATTTTTTTATTTATACGACAAAAAATAGGTCACAACCAAATGATGAATTAGCAGTACAATTTGAGCAGATAATCTGTACAATTTGAGCAGATAATCTCTTTCTGGCAATTTGTCCGGTATAATATTACCAAATAAATAAAAATAAGTTTTGCGTACGATACAATTCTACATTCAAGCGAAGTACACTTCATATACTGAGTGGAAAACTACATAAGCGAACTAAAAAAAAAAATTAAGCTACAAGGACCTAAGCAGCGCTTTACACACTATTCAACTGACTATTAAATGCATCATAACATGTAAACACGTAAATAAGAAACCGAAATAATTTTCACCTAAACGCTGCTAAACCAGAAACGCACTTACTCGGTGTGTTCGATTTTGAAATATCTAATACTGCAGATCTAAAAGGTCTGAAAACAAAGTCCGGGTGCATTTATACCGAAACGACGACAGCGTTCTGATCAGCCAAGTGAACAACAAATAAAACTCTGGAAAACTTCAAACTAAATAAAACAGTGTGTAAACAAAGCTCGAAGGTCCTCGAAGGAGGAAGACAAACATCGTTGGTTCGTGTGAACTTTCTTTACAAACATGGGCTATAAAACAATCTATGACTTGTAGCTGTCTTTTGTCGACAGTTTTCACTCAATTAAACATCGGAAGCCATTAGACGTTTCCCGAGCTACAGTAGCTGTCCACTTTATTGTTTACTCGCCTTGTTTGCTTTTACATTGGTCGTAATCATAGAAAATTCACTTCACAACAATAGCCTATTGAAAGTTGAGTCAAAATATTGAGGTTTGACGAGAACTGCCGAAATTTTAAAATAGCACAATGCAATAAGTATTTATGCGCAAAAATGCATAAACGGCGAAACAACCAGATAATTAATTCTTAAACAGTTAATCGCTTGAACACTGTTGAGCTCAATTTGTACACATACGGCACATCATATTATAACAAAAGCGACAAACCCCTTTCGGAAACAGAACATTGCTTTTGACAATTATTGCAATGTACAGTACGAAGTCAGTCACTATGATGAGTGAGCCCGGCAGGAACTGTGACAGTCAAGTTGGCATCTAAACACTTATTCAGACATTTCTGCCGCTTCATCGTTAATCCATGACTAGTGTCAGCAAAACGAAAGATAAAACACGCACAATTTTGGATTGAAATTGGACTACAGTACTTTCCAGTGTTATCACAGAGAATCTCATACTGTGAGAAACTGTTGCAAGATGGCTACAGCAAACAAACTAACCCTGCAGAAGAAAATCGAAACAAACCACAACTAACTTCACGGAATAACTACCAAAAAGTGAGAAGTCACTACATACCCCAGTTGCTCAAATCCTTGTCAAGTTTAGAATGCACAGTGAACTAGTATTCCTCCGAATAAAACTTACGGTGACGATCATTGACAAGTTGTGTATGAAGACATGCTCTTGTCGATAAACGCTTGGATGCGCTCAAGCGCACTGCTTTCTTGAATTTAAATGACCCGAGGGAATGCGTTAAGCCGCTGGCTGTGAAATTCACACAAAGAACTCATGCTTGTTGAAAAACTGAGGCAGAAATACACAGCTAACCTGCAAACCATCTAGCTCATTGTCAAAGGTTATGGTGCAATTTTGTACTCAGCGGGTATTCCTTGTGACATGGAATGAAAGGAATGCAATAATATACAACCCTCACTCATATTGTTCACTCGAAGAAGAGAGAGAGGAAATTATGCTTCAAAACATGTATTTAAAACAATTTTTTAACTGGATGAAACCAATGAAATAGTAACGATGCTAAACACAATGTTAACGTCAAAATGAAACTGAGTTGCATTGTAAAATAAAACGCAACAGATATAAATTTTTCTACCCTCGACATGAGTATATTTATACGACACGGCATGCGAACTTTCAATCCACAATATCAAATCTCACCCCGCAAACTTGCACACATGCAAATTTACATCACGAAAGAACACAAATCCATGTGTTCAATCCTGCTGCATGTCCTCGTCTGCCTCGTGAAAGGAAAAAAAATTGAACAAAGCCAAGTTATAAAATCACAACTCTGACAGGTCACTTTAGACTTGGAGTTGGTCTATTTACTCAATAAACAGGTGGATCGTAAAAGTTCAGGGGCACCCAACGACCGAATCTTTCCAAAGACGTCAGAAGTGTCGTAAATGGATTTCTCTATGTTCTAGAAGGCTTTTTAGTTAATTTGGAGATGCCCTAAAAAATATTTATCTGTTCGGATATTTAAGGGGAACTTTCGTCGTTTCGAAAATTCTAGGGTCCTTTTTTGAGTCATCCGAAAGTTTTAGCTATCCTGATGGATCTTGTCGAAAGTTCGAGGACACTGAGAGACCATATTTTCACTAGAAAATTTTAGGGGAAGTTTTTCGTTATACGTGTGCCTATCGAAATTTCGCGAAAATACTAGGCAATATAAATGTTTATCCGAATATTATAGGCGTTAAACCTCTTCACCCGAAAACGTTAGGGGGTGTAAATTATACGACCGATCAAGGGATTGTTGTTGGCGTAGGAATCTTTTTACGGTCAAAACCGAATAATTTGATCGTTTTAGATGCTCTGACCACAAAAATAACTTCTCCAATAATCTGATAAGTAGGCTAATGCCGAGCTCAATCACCTCAATTGCCTTTATCTTTCATTAGGTTCACATACATTCCTGATTACCTCTAATGCTCACCGAAACTTTTAGCAGCTTTTGGAATAATTAAGCCAAACGAAAATTTTAGAGAACAAACAAAACCGTCCGAAAATTATGGGACATGATAAAAGTGAGCACATCAATTCCGAAAATTCTAGGGAAACTTTATGGTTTTCCGAAAAAAATTGAGAAGTCTAGAGCGTCACTGGGAAAAAATTTCGAAATTCTTAGGCGACCTTCCATCCGAACAGATATTTTACCGAAATATTCCGTTGGGTGCCCCTGAAAGTTAACAAAGACTTTTCATCTCGGGTGACGGGAGAGCCAGTAGACTGCAGTAAGCGTCTCTTGTATGTACACGTCTATAGGAACGTTTACAATTTACCAGCGGCAAAGAACTTCAGAAACTCGACTAAATTCATTTGGAATTTGTGTAACTTACTACCTATTTGGTCAATTCCAGAATTTACTTGTTATCTTCTAACTTATGACACTTTTTAACACACAACAAACGCACTATTTAAAAGCATTTTCTTGTGTTCGGACAATGCTGCCGCTGACTGTTCTCCCCTTGATCCCCCTTGGTTCTTACAACTGAGGAAACCGGAATGCGTACAATGGGTCTACAATGGAGTATTTCACTGTTTTATTTACCCATTGTGTGTCCCTGTACATTATAATTCAGTGTCGCGACCACAAAAAAAATCCACGATATTCGATAGTTCACGGTCCCCAGTTAATCTCATTAGCAGTCATGATTGATTTGATAAAATTACTCATTTCACCGGGTTACGATCACGCTGTAAGGAGAAGTCGAATGTGAAATGAACTTTGCGCTTTTATTCCCATCAAGTACTGTGCAAGAGATGCTAAAGAGAGCAGATTGTATAGGGCAGGAAAATACGCGCGTAATGCTGCCACGCGCGAATTCGCGCACTATTTTTAGCTCTGGGCAGAGTATTACATTTATCAGTATTAGGCACAACACAGCTACAGTACATAGTGTAAACTAAACAGGGTTTCCTGGGATATGAAGAAAGAGCGATAAAATATAATGTACATAAGAAAGCAATAATATAAATGAGAAGATCAATTTTTGGACTGAATCCGTTGCGGCGCCTTGAGGAAGTGTCGGTGGCTGGATAAACCACATCCAGCGCGTCATAAGGGGGCCGAAGAAATTGGCAAGGCTGTCCAAAAGTTGCTCGGAATGTCTCAAAAAGGTGCTTAAAAAATGGCTAAAAAAATATACGAAGTTGCCTTCTAAATCTTCCAAAGATGCTGCGTTGCTGGAAATATGTAAAGTGCTGAGCAATTTGTGGGCAGCCTTGTTTTGATAGCATGTATATCAAGGAAAAAAACCAACAAAACCCTTTATCCCATTTTAGCCCACTATGCTATTTTCTGTACCTTTTTTAATTTGACACCCATTTTTATTTGCATTTACCAAAAGAAAAATAATAACGATAAAAATTTCGGACCAAAACAATCCAAACATAACTAAAAGGCGAAAAAAAAGGAGCCTCCCCCCCTGTCAACAGGTCAAACACGCTTCTCTCGTCTCACCTTTACGTCACAAGCGGACATAACGTCAATTCCATTGTCGTCCATTATTAAGAATCGAAATCTTCCATCAGAACTTTCTCTGATGTTTCTCTTGGCAACTGTGAAATCGAAAAGAAAATGTTTAAGTACCTACTTGTAGTTCACCACCCTGATGTTTATTGCTCCATCTCGATAAAGGAGCCGTGGCTAGTATAAGGTGGTAATATCGCTAATAGTCTTACTCTTTAAGTTATGTCCAAATCAGTCTTCAGTGATGCCATGGGAGCAGACACATCGTCGATCCGCGACAAATGTTTCTTTCTTCAAAAATATTCAAGTTTTTCTTCCTCTGTTTGCCACGTTGCATCATTTCGTGCTGAAGTTCCGCTGGGTGCGTTGCTTCTGTCAGGGTCATTCACCTCTGTAAAAATATCAAGGCAAAGAATTTTGAACAAATGATACATACTAGGTCATGCTTGAGCCTGTAAACAGCTAAGTCACGGACGTGGACACATCTTCAAAAACTAGTTTTCCGACAAGTTTGTTGTTCTTCCTCAGCCGGTGTATTACTTCTTTGTTGTTTTCCTACTTAAGGTTTCCATCAATTTTAAAAGTAAATTTTTACATCACAAATATGACCAAAATATCGTGACATATCATAGCTCACGGCTCTAAACTGATTAAAATCACACTCAGCCTAAAACCAATCACAACCTACATATTGTGATTGTGAAACTGTTTCCGTTTTCCTGGCTAACAAGCATGGTCTTAATCACAGATAAGATTTGCTTTTGAAATTACTAGCAATACTAATGCTTAAGCAAGCATTTCTCCAAGCTTGTTTTTTTTTTTAATTTCAAAACTGTAACCCGAATATTTTCACCAGGTCTCATCAGCACACAGAATATCACCAACCATTTTGCGTGCATGAAGCCACGTAAATAATGGATAAAGGCATTGCACGCGTTGTGGTTGTTTCCTTGCATCATGATCAGGATACCGACGGACCGATGACTGCACCCCGGCGGACTGCACGACTTCTGGTGACTTTGTCCCAATTTTTTTATCAGCGAAGCTTAAAAAAGCTATTTTTTTCGCTGTCGGAGACCAAGATAAAGGGAATGATTAATCTTAACTGCAAATCGTCTATGAGAATCCAGCCGCAACAAATCGTTATCGGCTTTAATTTTTTAACACTTGACAGTTAACTCAAGTTACTGATAACTTCGTGGCCTCTGACTAACAGAAGAATATCTTTTAACTCGCCAAAAACAAGCCAGAATTGGACTGTGTCAGGCCTCGAAGATAAATATTAATTTTGCGCTAACTTTGCGCTAAACATTTTTATCGAGTGTAACACGTGACGTGTACATACGATAATATAGTCAGAAAAGGTCACTCACTCTCCAACATTATCAGCTAGCTAATTTGGAGATAAGACAGTAATAATGTACGTAAATGTTTGTATGAAAGTGTGTGACATTGGAAGGGATCCGCGATAGGCAGAGAGGTCTCTTGGTCAAAGCAAAGAGTTTTCATGCCGTATACTAATACATATTTAGGCTTGGAGGAAATAAATCACAATGTTGCTAATAACTAAAGAAAGGACTAATCCGGACTAATTTGCAGTAAAACCGAGAAAGAAAGCAAAATCTTCATTAGATCTTCACGTTTTAGCCAACAGATCAGTAAAGGGATGGGTTTTTTTGCAGTCAGACAATGACCTCTTGAAAGAAATATATTGAATCGCAGTCGTAACGCCATCTATTCAAATAAAATTGTTCAGTTCTTGTTGTTGTTATTGGTCTCGTCACGCCGTTGCAAATATCGTTCGATGCTACCGTGTCGCACAAACTTGCACTTATTGTTCCAACATCAGCCTGATGGCCATAGCCAATTGATCTCTAATCCCACTGCGGCCCTGGCATATCATGGGACAAATATTTGGATTCCAAATGGCGTCTTGAGTGAGAGGTCGCGCTTGAATTTCACAAACCTGAGTATCAGGCATTTCTAAGCCTGATACTCAGGTTAACTTCACACTAGATGTTTACACAGGAAGGATTTTCAGCGGAAAATAGTTCGAGTTATACAGCTCAGAGTTGAGGTAAGAAAAATATGTAACTGATGAATAAAGCGGGACAAACAGATGAGATTCGAATGAGATGTGTCAGGTGCTGGAATTAAGCTTGCACGTTCCTTTAGGTAACAAGAAAATGAACGGAAACTAATGTTGTAATTGAGGAATTAAAACAAGGAATTGTTGCAAAAGCCCACAATGCAAGGATAAAAACAGAAACAGATAACTCGCCAAAATTGCTTCAAACCGGCCTGAGATGCGGACCAACACAAAAGAACACAACACAGCAACAGGATAAATCAATTTTACTCTCAAAACATTCGAATTTATACTATCTAAAACAAAACATTGCGTTCCCATCAAAACGTATTGTACGCAATCTTTATTGCACCACAAGGCTCAGGTTCGGAGTACAGTATTATGCCATCCTAAAGAAAGGGGAGGGATGAGGAACAGAAAACGGGAGGAAGGCTTCTTTTTCTCTAGTTTGCTTTCCCCTTTAATCTCGTCCCCAGAGCCCGCTTTTCTTTTGGTCAGCATCAAGAACGCGAACTCTGCATGCGCAGAGAGCTCTGTTTCAATTGTCAGCCAACCAAATGCGAGTATAAACGACCGGACTTGGCGAGAGTCCGCGTTCTTGGTGCTGACCAAAAGAAAGGCGGGATTTCGCGTATTCTTGTTTGAAGACTTCTCTTCCTCGCACTGCCCACCCCCGTGAAAAGCCTAATACTGACTTTGAAAGCCTGTGAGCCACATCCATACAAAAGGACTAAAATTTTTGTGCAGTCAGCTGACTTGGCATTTTCTCTCGTGTTCAGTTATCAGTTGCCATCTTCTCTGCTTTGATCTTTGTACTGCTTTAAGCTAAAGAAAGTTCCAACCGCTCTACCGACTTGTACTTTCTTCGTTTCGACTTTAAAATTATCATTGTCATGAAAATTGTTCTTGTAAGCCACCGCAATAAACCGATTTGAGTCATTAACCAGCGGACTTGCTACATATTCATCCAACTACAAAAGAGAGCAAGAAATAAATATTAATGGTCGAGATCGGCGGAGATGCCGTTAGCAGGGAAATTAGCTGGGGTCCGTATACGGCACTAATGATGCTTGTCATGATGCTAAACATTGCAAGGTTTGCTCACATCTGTAATTAGCACGGTCCCTTTTAAAGGGGATTTCTGAGCATTGAAGACCACTCTTCCTAAACAATTTATGGAAACTTGGTTTCTGGTAGGGGCGTGGCCAAGAAGGAGAAGGACATCCTACTCGCCCACACCCCTCCTGACACTTCCAGATTGATTTCTGTTGGGTCTGTGACCAAAGCAATCAATCTTTGCTTTCTTCAATCAATTTGAATTCATTTTGAATATTCGCTATCTGTTGCTTGGTTGTCTTTCTGTCATATTTTGAGGGAAATACCACAGAAAATTGATACTAAGTTAGGCTACCAATCCGGAGGTAAAAAGATGAAGTCCTTGTTCATGCCCAGTGACTCATACTCCAGTTAATACCCCCCCCCCCCCCCCCAACACAGAGTGTACCCTCAGCATTTAATTTGCCTGTTATTGTTTATCCACCTGGGTGGAAAGAGGCACTGTGGGAGTAAAGTGGTAGCCTGTTCCAGGCATTCGGTTAGTGGGGAGCAGCGCAAAAAGTGGCGAGGGAAAAATGAGGGGAGGGGTATCACACAATCCTGAATTTGCTGCTCCCCACTAACCGAATGCCTGGAACAGGCTAGTAAAGTGGTGGATAAAATCCACTAGCCTACCAGAAAAATCTACTAACCCAGGCTTAGTCAGGATTTGCATTGGATGCAGACAGTTCACATTTAAAAAATACCAAAAGCTAGGTAGAATAACTTACATCCATCCACTGGGCGTCAGCTATTTCTCTTGTGTCTATCTTGATGTCTTGGGTTAAAGGCTTGAGATGACAAATGAAGTAGATATCTGAACAGCCAAACCGGAAGTTTAATATGTGACGAAAACAAACAAGAGAAACAAATTTGGTTTGTATGCCAGTTTCCTCTAGGACCTCTCTCTTAACAGCTTCAACAATATCTTCATCTGTGATAAGAAAACAATGGAAATGCCAAGCATCAATATGCTGATTAACATCCACAAGAAAATCTAAATTATACACCTGATCATCACTTTTTGTGACACTTTACACAAGTTTGGTCCATATTATGCTAGGACACTGACTCCCTAGGCTCGATTACTAGCCACTGTTTGGGAAATAACCAGACTCCAGTGAATCTCGGTGAATATTCCCCTTGACTATGTCTTGGGGAATTTCATCGAGATTCACTGAGCCTGAGGCGAATAATTGTTAAATAAATAAATATTTATAGAGGATTATATATATAGTATCCGATATTACACGGTGGCAAGAAGATATGAATTTTATGCTTGAATGGCAGAAGAACATAAAATTCATATCCTTGAGTCAACGTGTAATGTTCTTTTTATTGTATGGATGCCGATTTTCAATTCATTGTTTTCGAAAAATTTAGCAAGTTTTACAAATCACCGTTCATCTTCATAGAAAATAAAAAGCACCCGTGTCCAGGACATAGAAATACTTGTCAACTAATAACCCATAAGAACTGAAAACATCACTGACGTTGACTTGAATCCGACACGGCAATGTCTTGATGGCCGATAGTTTTCAACTGCTTTTGTTTTCTTCTTTACAACATCTTGCACTTTGTGAAATTCCTTGCTAAGAATTCCCTCTAAAAACCTTGAAATCGTCAAGGTTTCAATTATCATGCTCTCGTCCTTAAGTTGTTTGGAAAACTCATTCTTTTCCATTGCTTAATTAAACAAATTAAACCTGCTTGTCGATGCTTGCTAACAAAGTAGAAAAGGCGCAAAGCATGACATCAATGAGCGATATCATACTTGCAAGCATGTCATATGGAAAATATGCCACTTGGGTCCCGAACTGAGCAGCATATGGATTCCATGTAATGAATATCATTATTACATGGCTGAGGTAGTCAGAGGACCAATAACTAAAATCCAGCAACAAGATTGCTCCATTTTCAGTGCAATGTTGTCTAAGCATTTACCGAGTATTCATTTGTGCATTGTAATGCCTTAATAACAAAAGAAAAAAAAAACTTGACTTGCATGAAAAGCCCCCTCTTATATATATTTTATTGGTTTGTAAAACTGTACTGGGACTGAATATCGCCTCTCTGTGTTTTCTCTGCAGACATCACTGCACTTGGTCCATACTGTCAAGACCTCAGGCTGATATTCTCTTAGTATGGCCCTCGCCTCACACTTGGTTAATTATAACCTCTTACTAACTGAGCACAAAGGCTGTACTAGGGAATATTAGCCCAACTTGTGGTATATGGACCGAGCCCAGCAAGGTCTGTACAAAAATGGCTGAGGGCTAATATTCCCCAGTATGACTCAAACAAGCTAGGTTAGTAAGTGGTTTATTATATGGCACTCTTTTTAGCTGCAATCAAAAACAATACTGGCTTTAATGACCGTTTCCACAGAAGCAGTCAGTATGGCAAAATCCTGACCATGTAAGAACCAATCACAATACTCAGATTTACCTCAGACTACCTTGTGATAAATAAGATGTATTCATTCAATCAACAAGCCAAACAAGATATTTATTAAACAAATAAATCATAAACTCAGGTATAGAAGATGAAATCCATGTTCACTCATGTTCACCTCTGTCCACCATGCCTCCAGGAAGTTTCCAATGCTTTTTCTTGCTAAATCTTTCGCAGACAGCTAACACTTGGTTTTTTTCATTGATAACCAGCCCACCAGCACCTGAAAAAAATAATCTGCACCATTAAATGCACAGTTTCCTTTGCAGTGTTTATTTCCACTGCATTATAGAGTGAAACATGACACATAAACAGTCCAAATAACTGTAGAAATGGAAAGCATCATTATGTTGTACATGTTAATAACTAGGTGTTAGCCTCCTGCTAGTAAAGTTACTGTGTTGCATGGTTGCAGCAATAAATAAATATAAACAAGAAGAGGAATTAATAAAAATGATATATTCATTTGTCATGAGCGTGGGGCAAAGAAAAACTTCTGAGTCCCTGGTGGGAATTAAGCCCATGGCCTCCCTGATACCGGTTGGGAGCTCTAACCACTGAGTTATGAGAGACTCGTGGTGAGCTTGGCCATTTTCTAGGCTCATGTCCTGCATACGTCTGGGAATAAGAAGAGAAGTTATTTCTTAGTTGGCTATTAAATGGCTGCCATGCTGATTTTAAACGAGTCATTTTCAGTTTTCAGTTATTACTAACATGTACATATGAAAATCAGGAGAACAACAAATGCTGGGACCAAAAAGTAACAGACTCACAAAATATTCTTAGTATGCTACCACAGGCAGTGTTTGTACTTAAGAAGACAATATTTTAGTAAGTTTTCAGTAATATTCTCAGTTTTTACAGTTACTAAACAGAGTGTGAATAAACTGTGATAAAATTAGTACAAACAGTGATAACTTATAAGCACTAATGACAGATTCTAAAGGTAAGTGTGTTCCACTTGCTCAGTACACCCACAAACAACGACTACCAGAAACAAAATTTCTTAGTTTCTGGGCAATGTTTGCTGGCATGTTCCAAAAGAGAATGTTCACATCTTTATTGGTGACTCATAACGTGTAAGCTGAGGGATGAATTGGTACATTATATAGAGAACATCATCCAAACCAATTTTGGGCACAGAAAGCGTGTGCCTCCATAGCTCAGTTGGTAGAGCATCGCACCAGTATCGCAGAGGTCACAGGTTCAATCTTTTTCAGGCTTCTTTATTTCAATTGCTTAAATTGGAAATTCACTGCAATGATCATTTATCACCTTCATATTCGTCCGCATTTTATATATGAATAATTTCATATATGTTATGTCATTCACTTCTCTCATGGGAAATACGAACTCACAATATTGACCTCGCTCCCAATGTGTGGCTTCAGTCATAGCTCGCTCAGTTGGTAGAGCATCGCACCAGTATTGCAGAGGTCACAGGTTCGAATCCTGTTGAAGCCTTAAATTAATTTTCAGGTTTCTAATTTATTCCAGTTGCTTAAATTGGAAATTCACTGCGATGATCATTTATCACTTTCATATACATCTACGCCATTTCACTCCTCTCACGGGAAAATGAACTCACAATTGACCTCACTGCCAATGTGTGGCTTCATAGCTCAGTTGGTAGAGCATCGCACAGGTATCGCGGAGGTCATAGGTTCAAATTCTGTTGAAGCTCTGCATTTTTTTAGGCTTGTTTATTCCAGTTGCTTAAATTGGAAATTCACTGCAATGATCTCTTATCACCTTCATATACATCAGCAGTTCATATATGAATCATTTCGTATACATTACGTCATAACAAATAATTTGTTGATAAGTAACCTTCCTACCAGGGCCAACTTTTAATTCAATGCACGTAAATAGCCCCAAAAGGTCATAAAGGTTCCTTGCTCTCATTATGTAACATTTGACAGCCGAATGCAAACAACATGTGCTATATTCATGAGAAATATTTTGTATTAAACAAGTTTTCCAAAAATAAATACATACCAAGGTAGCTTGTGGCAAAGCTTGGAAGGGTGTTTGGTTCATCCTTAGGAAGCCAACAAGTCAAGACAATATAAGTTGGATATGTATGATGGAACAGAAAGCCATGCTGAAATGGAACACAACAAACTAACATCAAATTTATTAAACATTCTTGAATCATTACACAAACATAATAAAACGTGAAAAGTGTCTGATACTGGCTTCGGCATATAACCCTTTGTGGCTTACTGATGATAAATGAGCAACAGCTAAATATCTAAACACTTCACAAACTGCATTTGCTATATTGATAATAGGGAGCTTAAGAAATGACGCCGCCGACGACAATGCCTGGTGAAAAATTAAAATCAAACACATGTTCAGAGCTATTGTACTTGCTTAACATTTGTTATCAGTAAAGTCATGAAGGCTGTAGATGTTTCATTCAAAATAAAGTGAACACATTATGTGAGTCAGTGAGCCATGCAGGCCCAATTAACCCAAAATAAATGCTAATTAACTGCAAACTAACTAACCTAACAGTAGGCTAACTGGAATGCTATTTAGGCTAACCAATGTGTTATTAAGACATGTACAGGTACACATCGGTAAAGCATATCTCAATTACTGAGGTGTACACCTACATGTCTTACTGATCAAGAGTTGTACAGTCATGTATGTGTCCATCTTAGTGAGGTGTCCATGTATGTGTCTGACTGAGGTGTATGTGTAGGTGTCTGTCTTAGTGAGGTGTACATATACGTGTCTGACTGAGGTGTACATGAACAGGCCCATCTTACTGAGGTGTCCATGCCTGTCTTACTAAGGTGTCCATGTACGCCTCTTACTAAGGTGTCCATACATGTCTTACTGAGGAGTAGATGTACGTCTTACTGAGGAGTAGATCTACGTGTCTTAGTGAGGTGTACATGAATGGGCCTGTCGTACTGAGGTGTACATGTACGTGCCAGTCTAATGAGGTGTCCATGTACATCTCTTACTAAGGTGTCCATGTACATGTCTTACTGAGGTCAAGGCTGCGCTCTAAGAAAATTTTCAAGGAGCCTCAAGGTTCCAAACTACAAGATCCAGGGTGCCTGGCATAAGGCTTATATGAAAAAAATAAGATTATGTGGTCGCCCAAAGGAAAAAGTTAGTCGCCTGAGGCACCCGGGCTCCCTTAGAGCACAGCCCTGGAGGTGCAGATGTACATGTCTTACTGAGGTGTAGATGTACATGTCTTACTGAGGTGTAGATGTACATGTCTTACTGAGGTGTAGATGTACGTGTCTTACTGAGGTGTAGATGTACATGTCTTACTGAGGTGTAGATGTACGTGTCTTACTGAGGTGTACATGTACATGTCTTACTGAGGTGTAGATTTACGTGTCTTACTGAGGTGTAGATGTACGTGTCTTACTGAGGTGTAGATGTACGTGTCTTACTGAGGTATACATGTACGTGCCAGTCTAATGAGGTGTCCATACCTGTCTTACTTAAGTGTCCATGTACATGTCTTACTGAGGTGTAGATGTACGTGTCTTACTGAGGTGTAGATGTACGTGTCTCACTGAGGTGTACATGTACGTGCCAGTCTAATGAGGTGTCCATACCTGTCTTACTAAGGTGTCCATGTACATGTCTTACTGAGGTGTAGATGTACATGTCTTACTGAGGTGTAGATTTACGTGTCTTACTGAGGTGTACATGTACATGTCTTACTGAGGTGTAGATTTACGTGTCTTACTGAGGTGTAGATTTACGTGTCTTACTGAGGTGTACATGTACATGTCTTACTGTGGTGTAGATTTACGTGTCTTACTGAGGTGTGGATTTACGTGTCTTACTGAGGTGTAGATTTACGTGTCTTACTGAGGTGTACATGTACATGTCTTACTGTGGTGTAGATTTACGTGTCTTACTGAGGTGTAGATGTACGTGTCTTACTGAGGTGTAGGTTTACGTGTCTTACTGAGGTGTAGATGTACGTGTCTTACTGAGGTGTAGATGTACATGTCTTACTAGGAAGTGACTGGGGTGTCATCGCTTGTGTTTCGTTTTTGGTTGGTATGAAGCAACTGGGGCGCCCTCGCTTGAGTTTTGTTTCAGTTCTAGGAAACGACTGGGGTGTCCTCACTTGAATTTTGTTTTCAGTTTATATGAAGTGACAAAAACTTATAAACTGCTTGCAGAGCAAGAACCGTGCTTGGCCCATGGCCACGCGGTTAATGAGCCAGTTGGGCTTTAATGGGTTTACTTTAACAATACCTTTATGGCAATAGGAATAAATGAGGAATCACTAATTGATATTCGCAGCCAAACTCCTCTAACAGCACATTTTCTGAATGTTGCCAGTGATGCTGAAAATAAATCAGGAGAGAAAACAAAAATTAATTAAATAAATAATTGAACTGTACTTATAATAAATGAGCTCTAGCAACTAATAGAACTATCAATGTCTGAGGATTCAACATGATAAGCTGAGAACAATTATTAAATAACTCTCGATTATTATAAATTAAGCAGCATTTAAGACTTACAAACCAGTTTTCTTTCAAATTCTTCTTCAGTTTTGCATTTTTCTTTATCTGTGTTGATCGTTATACCACCAAAGCTACACAAAAAATGAAACAAGGATTTTACTTATATTAATATCAAATTATATAATATTATAGTGTACTAAATGTCAATATAGTGCAATTGTAATTAAAATTACAGTTGATCCTCTTTAAAGCAGACAGCCAAGGAACCGTCTTGCACTGTAACTTCTGGAAAGTTTAGTGTTTGTATGAGGCGGCATGGCTCCATAATAACTAACCGTCTGTTTTATTATACAGGAGTGCCTATAATAGTGCTGGTTTGACTGTATTACAGTGGAACCTCAATTTAACAAACTTCTATATAATGAAGTCCTCGCTATAACAAATGATTTTCTTCAGCCCAGCCAAAATTACAGTGACATGTATGGAACAGAACCTCGAAATAACAAACCTCAATATAATGAAATCCTCGTTATAACAAACACAATCCAGAAGCCCAAACGTAAAATATACCTCAATATAACGAATAAATGTCAACACATGACCAAAGATGAATGTGAAACAGACCAACAAGGATGAAACTTCTTTAATTCTGTAACATGAGGGCAACAGCTCATTACAACGATATTTATATGTCAGCCCTGCGCAATTTTATTTTGTCATTTGACAAAACCGGTTCAAAGGAAAAAGAATTTCTGCGCTCGCTTTCTTTGATGGAGGATACATTCTTATGGATGACAATAAAAAGACAGAGGCAATCCTCACTGAAAGAATTGTTTTGATGAATCGTCCTGATTAGAAGATATACCACAACAGTACATGTTCATTTTGGGGAAATTTAACTGGACTGTGAAGTAGACTATGACAGGGAGGTTGAGGAAAGCAACGAACTGCTGAGCTACCAGGAGCTTGACAAGCTGTACGTAAATCTTGTTAAACGGCACGAAAAGGTTGGCAAGGCCTTGAGACGCTGCAAGAGCAGAATGAAGCCCTCGCAAAAGAACTCGACGAAAAAGAGAAAGAGAACGAGGCAATTAACCGCGATGCCGAGGAGCTGGTGGACCTCGTCCGGACGAAAAATGGTGTTGTTGCCGACCTCCAGAAGTCCTTACAGGAAGAGAAGGCTACAATTATCGAACTAAAAGAAGAGGTGCAGCGTCTCTGACGACAACAAACGAACCAGAACGCAGAAGATGAGCCCACCAGAGACCAGAATCAGAATCGTGTCAGTACCAACAGCCTGGCGACCATCCACCAGCGGTATGAGGAGGTACTGGCAGTATTACAAGAGAACTCCTGTAGCATGGCCAACCCGTTCCGCCTTTCTGGGTGTCCCAGAAGTACGCTCCGTGACTTTGTAGAGATTGCAGAGCTTAAGATCGTTGATAGAAGGGAGCATGATAGAGTATTGTCAGACTGGCGAAGCGGATCCGTAAGAGAGTTAGAGGCGGCGTGCAGGAGGCGATTGAAGCGGCATTTGCCTGTTGTAGCAGATATGCGGCGGGAGGGCAAACTGTTGCCATTTAAGTTTGATGAGCGTTTCTACGACTGAACAGTGATGTTCAAAAACAACGGCTCCTTTATGAGCCACCAAGTTTGCAAAAGTCAATGATCAATAATGAAATCTTTGCTATTAATAAAACAGTAAAGTTGCGTTTCTTTCCCCTAACACTCCGAAGCCATTTGCAAAAAAGAACGGGGAGTGGGAAACTTGAAACAGGGGGCTGGGACCTAACTTAGAAAATCGATATGGCGACTCTGCACTGTCCCTCCAAACGATCCCAAGCGACTTTGCGGTCGCAACTCGTACCCAGATTACCGCTCGTTTAGAACATGGCGAATTACCGTGTTCGAGAAAATGCATTGAAGTGATGTTCCACTAACCAAATCATTGAAAGAGATTGTTCTGAGAAAAAGTATCCTTCCTGAGTTAATTTTGGATCCAAGTCTTATTTGTTGAAAACTTTGAATATGCATTTGTTTACAATAAATTTGACCGACAACTTACCGACAGCTTACCAACAGCCTACCGAAAGATCGCCGACATGTTACCGACTGTCGGTCGACAGTCGGTCAACAAGTTAACGTTCATATGCACAAATTCTGTTGGCCGACTGTTGGCCGTTTGTTGGCCGACTGTGGGCCGTTTGTCGGCCGACTGTCGGCCGACAGTCAGCCAACAGTTGGCCGACTGTCGGCCGACAGGTTATTCTGGGAGCTGTTCTTCATTTTCACCGACTGATGTTAATCGACTTCAAATTTGGCACAATGAAAGCACAAGTTAGAGCATACTTCAACCCTATGTAAAATTTAGTCTGTCAGTTGTCTGTTGCTGATTTTCATTTTCTTAAACCTGGTTTAACTAAACATGTTTTGTTGGTGTGAATCAGGTATAAGCTTAGATCTATCATCTATATAGCATAATTTATGTATCTAGTCTTACATGTCTTTGATACCCTTGAAGTTAAATTCTTCCACAGTTTCATATGGAGAAGGTTCTAAATACCCTTCAGCATTCAACTCCACAGTATTGCTCATGTTTTCGTAAAACTCCGCCAGTTGTCCTCTCTGCAAAGTCCTCTGCAACTCCTCCACGTACGTCTGCGGACATTTCTGCGGACAACTTTTCGGAGTCCTCTTGGGAGCTCTCTTGGTCCTCGGACCCAGGTCTCAATTGGTATTTCAATTGGCTAGACCGGGGGATCTGGTTCTAGTGGTGCAATAAACAAGATGGCGAACAAAGCTTCGGTGCCTTTTTTCTGCCGTATCTTCACCTTTGAATTTGAGAGCGTTTTGTGGAAATCGGTTGGATCCATTTCCTGAATATGAAACTGGTTGCGAAGAATTTCGAGAAAGACAGTTCGGGGTAAGAGAACTTTCTTCTTTATAAGAAAAAACCTTCTTTTTAGCCTGTGCAAGTGAAGCTAACAAATTTAATTTTTCCTCATAAGGCCCTGTTTACAAGGAAGTAGGTTAACCCTTGTGCTACGGTTACCCTAGCAAGAGGGTTACCCTAGCGCTCACACATTTCGTCTTCTGTTTACAAGGCAGCTAGGGTTACCCTAGCACTGGGGTAGCTAACGCTGAACACCGGGGTTAGGGGTAACCCTAGGTACAGTGTATATCTTGTAAAGTCGCCTACCCAGTGTTCTCCCTAGTTTTCAGCACAGCAGGTAAAAGAACTTTTCAAACCAGTAGAGAACTACTGGTGAATCTCAGCTGTTTTCTAGTGTTGCCCTATTCTGGTCAAATCTTATTTTACAAGAACTTTTTCTGGCCGTACTGTCGTCTTTTTATACATCCAAGGCTGCTGCCTAACAGGCGCCCGGTAGCCTGGGGCGCCTAAGTTACAAGTGTGGGCAACTAAATTTTTGTTCAAGGAGCCTGGATGGGCACCTAAGCATAGATTTTCCATTCTCACCTAATGACTTCCATTTCCTTGTAACTTTGTTCCACTGGCGAAAGATATATCCCGTTCAAAACAATAAGTGCTTCATTTCAAAACGGAAATACTAAAATTTTCCACATTCAAGATAATTTTAGCGTATCAAATACATAATGTGCCTTTGCAAAATTCAGCAAATTCAAAAACCATTTATTTTCAAGTGTCTAGGACTGGGACCAACTCCCAAATATGGAATGAAGAATGAATGGTATTATTACTACTACCCCAACCCCTCCCCCTTGATCAACCATGGCAACTTTTAAGCTGGGCTCCTGAAGTAATGGCTTGGCCTCCTAACTTTTGATGTTAGGAGTCCGAAGGGCTCCTTACAAATTTCCTTAGGCAGCAGCTTTGACATCCTAAGAAAAAATCGTATAAAATTTTCTTCCAGTGTTTAAAGGAGATATACTTGCTGTCGCTTACATGATGTAGTACTTGAAAAATTAACGATCTCGTTTCATCTTCCCTATATGAATCGCTACAGCTACTTTTCTCTTCGCTTTGAATACTCAGCATTTACAATGGCATCGCTGAAGGGTCATATTCTCAAGGCTTCTTTTAACCTGCTGTCTGGGTTTCGTTTTAAACACTTACAAACTTAATGAGAAGAAGTTCACAACAAAAGCTGACTTTCCCTTCACCACACATGAGCTACGGTAAACTTAGCAATCAACTAATCGTAAGCTCATTTTCTCTGTAATATTTCTCACTTAAAATAAATTATTTTTACCTATTTGCCTTATGAATTCTTTCATTATCAATAGCCAGAACGGACAAAATGAAAGGAGAGCAGCTATTGCTGCTGATTCATTGTGAAGAAAGCCCGCCAAAACGTGCTCTTTTTTCGAAAGATAACAGCAATCAAAGATGTGGAAGGTGAAGAGAAATAAAGAATATTGAATTAGAATACTGACACAAAGCTGTAAATGAATATTGCATTTGTCGCTGTTTATTTTCTACCTACTCTATCAGTTATTTTTTATCACAACTGCATTGGTGCAATGAGTGGCGTTACTTTGTTATTAACCTGTTGAATTTTCAACATTTTTAGGCGGTTTTAGGCGGTAAAGAGTGGTGCTGCAAGCGGTAAATTTTACTGGTTACCGCCTGATTTGGAGAACCCTGCTACCCGGGACATGCTTTATTTTGGGTCCATGAAGCAAAAAAACAGCAAATTGTTACCAGGAAAACATTGTGCTCACTCACAATTATTTGTCATGTTTTTGCACTGGAAAGAAATTATTTTCGAAATTATAACTTTTTGCGACAAAATGTTTGTAGCTGCATATTGAGGTAATTTGATAACATAGCTATTTAAAGTTTTTCCGTCAAATGTGTTCCAATGTGAAAAAAAAATGTTCTTGGGATTTTGGTGAGCTTAAAAATGGAATAATGATTTTGTTGGAACTAATAAACTGTAAAGCGAAAATCAGTTTTGCACTATCAAGTTTATCATCTGTTGTGTGCTTTATTTACAAGGGAAAATGAAGCGTAACCAGGTTAAGTTGTCCCAGGCAGAAGGGTTACCCTACCTGTGAATTTTTGCGTGTAAACCCAGGCTACCTTTAGCCCTCTTGCTAGGGTTACCCTGGCAGTAGGGTACCCTTCCTCCTTGCAGTTGTAAACCACAGGGCCTAAATTTAGTATCCACACCCCCTGCAGAAGTAATTTCCTGAAGCAGGGCTCAAAATTGCGACCGATACGGTCGCCAATGCGACTAACATTTCACCCTTGGCGACTAAAAATTCTGGTTTATCTTTTATGTGTTTGTTTTGTTTTTCTTTTTGAATATTTATGTATTCTAACTTGGTCCTTTTCTGGATTAATTTCCTAGAAATGATTTTAAACACTTTTGAACAAGACCCTATTTGATTTTGCAATCTGGCAACTAAAAATTTGCGTTTGGTGACTATTTTTTACCACTTAGCCGCCAAATGGCGACTTGAAGATTTTTTTTAATTTTGAGCCCTAAAGGGGCTTGAAAAGTCATTTCTGAGGGGGTTGCATGGCCAGCATTCTTTGATCTTAAAAACTAAAAGTTGCCTTTCTTTCTATGGAGGTGTTAGCAGGGTTTCTGACAGTTCTGAGTGGGTTCAATTGGATTATTCCTGAGGAAGCATCTTGTCAGCACTTTTTTTTTCTTATAGGGAGGTAGGGAGGGGGGATTTTGACTTACCTCGTACCTTGGGGGTTAGATCTGCCAACTCCCAGGGATCATACATGAGTCTCGTCAGATCCAAAATACTGATCTTGTGCAAACAGACCAATATCATTTTATATCAATTTTTTTTACAATAGCTGTGATGCTGTGCGCAATGTGAGTAGTTCATGCCTGTCATCTGTTAGAGTACAGATGATATCACTGTGTGGTGTGACTTACATGCATGATCAGAGGTTGTAGTCCAAGTCAGTTCTATCAGCAAAATCTTTGGCTTGCAGCCAAAACAACAAGAGAAAGTTCAGATTATTAAATTATAAATCTGCTAAATATTGTTCACCATATGAAACATTTAACTGGACTGTGAAGTAGTCTATGATTGGCATCCCTCCAATCTATACTATGATTTCTAATATTTTAGCGATTTTGAAAAGTGTACCATTCCTTTGCGTTTAAACGAATAACTCTCAAATTTGGTAAACTTACTAATGTTGTGATGCTCTTTCAGATGATAGGCCCCATTTTTCAATTTAATCGATTTTAAATATTCCTACCCAGTCCCCTGCTTGTTTAGAACATGGCCAATTATCATGATTAGATTCACAGCTTTCAAGCTTTCAATGTAGCTCATGCTGTTGTAGACATTAACGACTTGGAAGGCCTTCGGAAGCGGCACAATCTGCAATTTCGTGTCCAAGTTTTCTCTGTGAATATAGAATTTCAGGAGTTGACTCACAAGAAACATGAACTTGGTGTACTTAAACCATCAGACAGAAGCAAGTTTAAAGACTACCTTTCAAAAGGAAGATAGCATGCTTCCCATTTTTATCCTCTTAGAAGCCAATAACTTCTAGCAATTTTTGAATTTGAGAATTTCCTTCTGTCATGGTTATGTTTAGTAGCAGATTTTAGACGTGTAACTCGCTTTTGATAGGTAGATAGATTGATATAATTATGTATTTCTCAATACATGACTTTAGGTCTGTTGTCCTCGTACCAGACGAAGCTGAAGACATGTGGCATGCTTACAACCTTATAGCTGTCGGTGACCGTCTTAAATCAACAACTATCAGGTATGTAGCAAACATTGTGTTTAAGTTACATTTTTGTACATGTATATGTACTAGTCAGATATTGCAATTTATTAATTAACATTTTCATCATATAACATTTCATTACCTCACAGTTAACTGTCTCGATTTGATTTCTTTAATACACTGAAAAGTGTAAAATACAATGAATTAAATTAACACTGTTTTTTTCTCTTTTTTTTTGTTGTTGTAGATGTTTTTATTAATTCTTTTCAACTTCATTGGTCTAAAAAAGCGTTAGATGATTTCACAACAACTGTGTAGCAACATGTTTAATGGGGGTCCTTCTTAACTACTAATTTGTTGCTAAGAAAGGCATCTAACCATCATATTTTGGAAACTAGACTTCTTACAGATAAGCTTTTTTCACAACTTTGTTGAATTGAAGAGTCCTTTAAGAGTTTCAAATCATGGACATATTTGACAAGTCACGTGACCAGAATAGAAAAAACCCTAAAACTAAAAGGGCATGTAGATCTGAAAATTAAAATCAGTGCCAATAGATAAAGAATGTCCACATGTTTAATGCCTTGGGTGGGTATTATGAAATTCGCATTATTATAAAAGTTATGATGTAATAAACACCGGTATTTCCAGACTTTCTCCAGTAGCCTTCCTTTTTAAACTTGGAAAATATTTTCTGAGTTTCTTGGCATCAGTGGGACCAAATTCAGTCCTTCTCTCCAGCCCTCCTTCCGTCACTTCCTGTTAGACTTTTTGTTAATCCGCTGGCTAGTGCATAAGGCTTGGGCATACATGTATATTTTTCATCAGTAACTGAGGAAGCTGTAAAGCCGTCGTTCGTTTCATTATATATTTCCTTCTCAATACATTATTGCACACACCTGCTTCACAGTGAATGATATGTTATAAAGTGACAATATCTAGCAATCAATCGAAGGTCAGCCACAGGAAGCCATATAATAAGCCCTTTCTCCTTCATTATCTTATCCTTTTTTGTATAAAACTTCAGGCATATAAGCTTTAATAGTTTTAATTCAAGTTCAAAATCGAAATACTCCACCACCAGAAAGAAAGACAATGTCTATAAACAATTTGAATTCTCCAATGATTACAACCATATGATTTTTCAGGATTTTTACATGTAACACCAAGTGACAATTAAATGCTTCATTTCGGCAAATAGTTTCTTCAATTCTCAGTACAGTATGTTATGATAATTATGTTTATAGCGAATGTTGTAAAACACTTGCGAAAGAAATAATAATAAAAACAAAAACAAAAAGGAAAAAAAAGAAATTAGGTCCTGGACTAGGACTCGAATTCATGGCCTTTAGTTGCCATTGCACAAGAGCAGTTGCATATCAGCTTATTGGTTCAAATCTTTATTTGTACAAGTTTTCGGTTTTACAATTAGGTTCTTTTTGCATAATTCATTTTCTGAGTTTTAGTGGCTCATAGCCACTTTGATTTTGTGTAAACGGTAATTCCTTAGTATGTAGGATTAAGGGATTTGGGACTGACACTAGTTACACACACAATGTCAATTTTTTCAAAGCAGGTGTTCCCCTCTTAAAGACTCACCATTTAGCAATACAAAATGCTGCAAAATGGCTTGCCACCAAAAATTGTCTTCAGCAAATTCCCTTAGCAACTGCTCTAGATCTATAGTTAAGAAGGACTCCCCTTAATATATGCATGATGCTCAGGGGAATTTCTTTGCTTTGTGGAATAGATTTGAAATTGTGACCTCTTTGTAGTTTGAATTGTTCCATCGTGATGTGAAGACCACTGCAACACTTACATGTCAGCTAGTGATCCCACAGAAAACATAAAATATGCTGCATAAATATGCACAGGGAGGATCCGGTGACTTTCATGGATGTTTTGAATGTTTTCTCGGAATGTGTTGAAACTCAATTAACTGATATTAAAAGAGTCACATTTCTGGGAGTGAGTGAATGGTGAACCTAAAACATTTTTTAGTAATCAATTGTATATGTATGAAGATTAAAAGCCAAGCCAAGCCAAGGTTGTCATTTGTGGGACTAGGGTGTAAAAGTTCATGTACTAGATGATGATGCTATTGTTTTCATTTTTGTCAGGCGTGTACAAACAGAGTCTGCTACTGGATCAGTAAGTAGCAATAAAGTACGAACAACGCTTGCAATAGCTGTGGAAGGGATTGAGTTTGACACTCAAGCCTGTATGTTAAGAATAAAAGGACGCAATGTTGAAGAAAACCAGTATGTCAAGGTAGCAAATTGTTATGCTTGTTTTTAACATTCACCTACACTGCTAGCCCAGCTGCCCCTCATCCCTCCTGGCCAGTTTGTTGTTTTTCATCAATGAGCAGAATCTAATCAGGAGTGCTGATTGGTCAACTAGCTAATTTACATAATGTATGCAAACCAAAAGGTCTAAAATAGTGTGTATCTTTGACTTCATATGATGTTGCCATGGCAATGAATTTTAGCATTACAATGAACTCAATTTGTTAAGTGGTAACACTTGTACAAATTTGTACTAAAACATTTTCCTAAACATCAGTATAGCTGTGATAGAACATCAAAGGCAGGCATGTCTAATTCTGACTAAACCATTACAAGCCAACTTAACAAATTTTCATGAAAGACGAAATTTGGTGAAATTTAAATTTAAGTAATCACAAACTTACGATTGAACTAGAAAGATATCAGACTGATCATATACCCAGAGAAAATAAATTACAGTATGTCCATTGTGCAAGATAATTCAATTAGAAAATGAAACACATTTCTTAGTTATCAAATTGTAGCAAATACTCTTTACAAAGACAGACATCCCTATTGCGCCTTTCAAAAACATGCGAACTCTGAAGTTCAAAGCTCAACTGATGATTGCGGCAATCACAATTATGGCGACAGCCAATAAACCTTGAAAAACAGAAACAAACAAAATTGATCGAAATCTGCCAATCACAACTGACAGACATTACCTTTTGACCCGGCTGAAGTGAACTTCTGGTTCCTGAGAGGTCCGCTTGGATGATTGACGGCAATGAAAAATGTGAACTGTTGGTTGAGGTTTGAATTTCAGAGTTTGCATGTTATTGAAAACCGCAATAAATTGAATCAACAAAATTATACCCGACTTTGAAAGGAAACCAACCTCAGAAAGCATCAACCTTTTATGAACTCTAATGATCATGATGCAAACAAGCTGGTGATGAGGGTTTTTTTCTTCATGTATGAATGTAAATTATATGATGCATTGTTATTATCAAGTGAAAATAATGTAACTTGATTAAGTTTTAATACTTGGGCATTGGTGCCTTAAAGTGGGTGGAGCCAAGCAACATCTAGTACAGGAAAGGAGATGGCAACCCTGCAAGCGGCCACCACCCATACCCCCTATGGTGCTTGCATGAGGAGGGACCCACGAACAGGGTAAGATGGAACCTCCAACTCCAACAACCCCAAGCACCAGAGAACCCAAGCCCTTGCAACCAGCAAAGCAAAATATAAAAGCACTTACCAAGGCAGACACATAAAACAGCAAGACGATAAGGGATAACCCCTGCAATTAGACCTCCCCACATAGCATTTTCAGATAGAAGCGACATAAGTTAGCAAACTCTCATGGTGATCCTCTCCACCCAAACTTCCAGTAGCTATACCCCCAAATCGAATGACTGCGTGTGAATGCCGCCAAACTTGTGCACGATGGCAAGGTGCCAAAAACGGCCCCATATTGTAAGATGAAGAAACAACAGTCCCCTCGCTCTGATCACGGTGGCTAAGAAGGCCGGGTCAGGAAAATACTACTACTAGGACTACTACTACCACTACCACTACCACTACCACTACCACTACCACTACCACTACCACTACTGCTACTGCTGATGAAGACTACTACTTGTACTACTACTACTACTACCACTACTACCGCTACTACCGCTGCTACTGCTACTAATACTACCACTACTACTGCTGCTACCGCTACTACTGCTACTGCCGCTACAACCGCTACGACCGCTACGACCGCTACTACCGCTGCTACCACTATGACCGCTGCTACCGCTACTACTGCTACTACTGCTACGACCGCTACTACCGCTACTACCACTACAACCGCTACTACCGCTACTACCACTGCTACTGCTACTACCGCTACTACCGCTACGACCACTTCTACCACCACTTCCACTACTACTACCACTACCACTACTTCTACTACCACTACTACTGCTACAGCTACATCAACGAAACACTCACAAAACCCAAAGAAACTGACTACTACTACTACTACTACTGCTACTGCTACTGCTGCTGCTGCTACTACTGATACTGCTACTGCTACTGCTACTGCTACCGCTACTGCTGCTGCTGCTCCTACTACTGCTACCGCTGCTGCTGCTGCTACTGCTGCTGCTACTGCTGCTGCTACTGCTACTGCTGCTACTGCTACTGCTACTGCTGCTACTCCTGCTGCTGCTGCTGCTACTGCTACCGCTGCTGCTGCTGCTGCTGCTGCTACTGCTACTGCTACTGCTACTGGTGTATTGTTTCAGCAGGTTTCTATCCTTGGCATGATTTCATGCTGTATCTTCATTTAGTTGATTGTAGTGATTAATCAGCTAAGCCTGTTTTTGCAAAGTGGAAACAAAAGCAAGCACCCAAAATGAACTGCCTTTAAGTTTTTGAAGACAATTTAGGTAACCTTCAGTGCTTTTTATCATCACCAGATGGGTGCATACCATACAATAGATCTGGAACTAAATAGGAAATTCACACTTATAAAGGAATATTGGGATATTATAGCCCTGGAAAGAGTAGGTAAGTTTACTTGAAAATTATGGAATAAATGTAGTTACATTTTTAACAGATAGCATGTTATCCACCATGTCCACCTTTTCATGTAATGATATTGCAAAAACTACATATTAATTTAACAAATCTGCATTGTTTTAAGTTTGCAGATTATAATTGCCCTATATATACTTATAAGTTATCAAATATAGACCATTTGAATTATTATGTCAGACATCTTGTAGTTGTAGAAGAGATGATGTTTGCACAGAATAATTTGCTTTGACTATAGCAAATGATAAAATTATTGCATGTAAATTACGTGATCTGTAGTAACTTTGAAATATGAAAATAACTTTTGAATGAGAGCATAACTGGGCAAGATATGATAACATTTTGGCATTCATTGTAGAGCAATATATTCCCTTTTGTTACTCGTTTCAAATTGGAAAATTGTACACAATTTTTAGTGCAGAATGCACTATTGTGATGGTTGTGTGGAGCTGTCATCCACTAAACCACTAAGGCGCTAAGCGCTAAAGTACTAAGGTGTAAACTTTGATAGCCATTACGACTTCAACACGGACAAAGTATGTAATTCATTATGTATTCAGTTTTCAGTTCACACATGCGCAACATAGTGATAGAATTACCCAAGGGACACTTGTCACTACTTAGTATCTTAGCAACTAAAAGCAGGTTCGAAAATCAAGTGCCCAGTTTAATGTCCGCTAAAAACCTGTTTTGACTCCGATTGAACACATGGCGGCTTCAAGATTGATCTCGCCACTTCGCTGCTTACACGTGAATGTGCCGCTCGAAGACAAATTGCTACGCTGTGTAGACAAAACACCAAAACCTTTAACTATTTTGAAAGTAGGCTTATCGTTACAATGAACATTTTGTAAACAGACTGACCATTAACATTTCAGCGTGACATAGGTCTGCCTATCTTCGACATCTTCGCGCGAAAGCTATGCAGTCATGAAAAGCCACGCAGTAAAAGTCTGTTTGTTAACTCGGTGAACGTTTATTACGCTCAAGTGAAAGTTTCACAAAAGATGGAAGAATCGATGGCAATATTTGCAGTGAATGTTTCATCTTTCTGTTCACATTCAAGAAAAACCCGGCAGAGTTGTGATTATGCAAATATAACCTTCTTCCAGTTGTTAAATAACATTTGAGCATGACAGCGTGTCCGTCTATCTTCACGCTTCGCGAATAATAATGCGAAGTCACGAAAAGGCTCAAATTAAAAGTTTGTTTCTTACTGTCTGAATGTTTATTATGATTGACTAAAAGTCTCACAGAAGATGAAGAAATTGATGTCAATTTTTGCAGGGAATGTGTGATCTTTTGGTTCACATTCAATAAAATGCCGACAGAGTTGTGATTATGCAAATGTTGGCTTCCTCCAAGCCAGTTGTTTGTTTCAACTAGAATTTTTGACTCGCTTGTGATCTTTGCGGATAACAATTAAAGCTGTTTTTCGATGTGCATTTTCGTGAAATATTAAACATGAATGCATCAGACAAATTCAAACATTTGAGTCTTCACTCTTCCCACCTATTTGCATTTTTTATCGGCAACTGTTCGGTGTTACATTAGGCGGCGACTGTAAAAGCCACTTCCTCCTTCGCCATTCAGCATTCTAGTTCCTTTGATCGGCATTTTCTTTTTTGAGATTTTTGACCATTTTTGGCTGCAAAAGGTTTTAGCCTCTTATCATTCTTTGATTATATGAAGAATTGTGAGAAACACATCATCGCGACAATTGTTTACACATAGGCGCTTGCTTAGATTCGCCGTCAGATAACACTTGAGTGGGGTTCGCTGAATTACACACTTTGTCTGTGTTGAAGTCGTCATGGCTGATTAAGTAATTAAGACGGAATCCGCCAGGACTTCGAGTAGTTGTTGGACAAAATTATGTATCAAAATTATTTACACCTTATTGCAAGCTTTTGTGTTACTGCTTCAAATATCTTATCAAAACAAATCTTTTCTAACAACACCAAACATCCAAAAACCAATCTCGAAGTTCTGCTGAATTCCACTAAATCGCTTAAAAGACGCGAGCTTTTGCCTATAGCTTGTGAACATTAAATTTCATTTTCTCAGGCTCTGATAAGAAATTGTTGTACCAAAACTATTTACACCTTATTGCAAACTTTTGTGTTACTGCTTCAAATATCTTATCAAAAGAAATCTTTTCTAACAACACCAAACACCGAAAACAAATTTGGAAATTTCACTGAATTCCACTGAATCGCTTAAAGACGATTTTACAAAATGGCTGCACGTGAGAATTTCCCTATAGCTTGTGAACTTTGAAATTCATTTTCTAAGACTCTGATAAGAAATTGTTGTTGGTGTTATCAGTGATAATTACTTACATCTTTACCTTTTATTTAGGGTAGAAAATAACGCAAATATTATAGGATTTAAATTATTCTGGTACTCGATTTTTGTCCAACTTAAATAAATATTACTCAACTTCCTGGTGGATTCCGTCTTAATATCAATTAATAAAATTTACTCATTACTTATTCTTATGAAGGGGGTAAGGGTTGGGGACTACTATGTACTTATTGACTGAGTGGGAGGGCCGGACGGGAAAATATTTGGCTCGAGGTCAGGACGTACGGACCGAGCGCAGCGAGGTCCGTGCGTCCTGACCGAGAGCCAAATATTTTCCCGTCTGGCCCGACCTAACTCAGTCAATAAGCATTTTATCATATGACCACTAATTTTCTTTCTTTTTATTGTTTTCCATTCGTTGATGCAGACGCCGCAGCCCATTTCGCGCGCATTTTGAAAAGCCAATGGTAGCCCGTAATGTTTTGGAGAAGCCAGTGAAGTGCATTTGAACTGCGGTGCGCACAGAGTATTCAAACTTCTGTTGAAATTGTCAAAATTACAACCAAATCTTCAAGTTTTAGCTTCATTCCAAGGAGATTTCAACCCGGCCAAATTCTTTCTACATGACTGCAGTTAGTAGAAATTTCAAAGCAACGTTTAAGGATTACGACAATGTAAGCTAAGGCTGAATTGAGTAACAAAGCGACGGTTATTCTTGAGCAGAAATTCATCCTAGTGCTTGGTTTGAACGAGAGGATTGATTAATTTTCAACCAAGAAGTATTTTGGACGTTAAGAACAACAATTCTAATGGGACAGTTTGATGTTGGAATAGGTATGTACAAGCAGCTGAGGATTTTGCTTCGCATCGTTTCCCCGTTCGGGCTTCAGCTTCAAGTTGTTTTCTTTATCACTGAGGATCCTAAGTGTCTGTCGTTTCTGCCTATAGTCATTGAATTCGTTAGTTCCTCGATGATGTTGAACTCTACTTACGGTTCTCTTCCAGTTAGTGGCTAAAATACTTCGTGAGAACTAGTGGAACACTGTGTAAGGTTAGTCGTTAAACACAGTCTTACATGTAACCGCATTTTCTTTGTTGTGATTGAAGAATTACACAGCTGCAGAGTTTCAAACTGAAGAAGAGAAATTATCTTGGCATTCGTATTTTGACTTCAGTGCTTATCAATGACTACGGCTTTATTTAGAAACCACAGAATACGTTTATGTATGAGTGTGTAGTTTTTATGGCCGCTTTCATTTCGATTTTATTGATGTTGTCAGGAGTTGTTTTGTCGGATAAATTTATGCAGTTCTTCATCATTTGCCGAGTTTGAACATGTTTTGTTTTAAATTTCAGCGCTTGCAAAGTAGCTGGATATTCTTTGCTATCGGAATAATCTTCAGAATAACTATCGCTCATTTTGAATTCAAGATTATCAAATCCTATTGTTTCAAATTCCATCGCGCGGCAGTCGCGGGTCCGTACGCTTTTCTAGTGGGGCCGTATGGCTTTTTCCACCCTTTTAGATGAAGGCGTATGGCCCTCATACTGGACTTTTTTTCTTATGGTTTTCCAAGGAAATAGCGCGCGGGTCCGTACGGGTCATATGATAATTGACTATATGCACTAGGTAAAACGTGGGGTGTCTCTGTGTTACTCTGATGTGAAGCACACAAAAACTATATATTTGTTTCTGAAAGCCCTACACTGTCCTTGTGGTACTATTCTTCCAAGAACAGGGAACTTTGCGATAAATGCGTGCACAGAAGATAAGTTGCATTCTTGAACCCTCACGAATGTCACATGCCTTTCTCTGTGGTATGATTGTTGTAGACTCTGTGGTACCACAGTTAATTAAATAAGACTTTATGCCATCTTTATTCTTCATGAACCAAAAAAACCTTTCTGTTTATTATTTTATACCATCAGTGTTTTAACTGGTTTTATTATTGACAGTAAAACAACTGCCATCAAACTCTCCCAGAACCCCTATCAACCATGAAACAAATATTTCAGCTAACTGTGCTGCGCTTTGGAAACCCTTTCGAAAGATATGTTTTTCTTTTTTATTTGATCCATCTATTACTTTTCAAGAAACAACTTTCATGACAGTTGAATTGAAACATCATACATTATGTTAAAACTCAGTCAAGCGGCAAAATAAGACAACCCATTATGGATTGCACTGATTGGCTAAAAGTGTGACAGGTCAGACAACGGGAGACTGCTGGGGATGTTAAGGCATTCAAGAGTGTGTGTAGGAAATCGAATTTTAACCAGCTGAAGTTTTAATTCATAGGGATTCAAGTTTTCTGGTTTCTTGGTCCCAAAAATAATTCAATTGTTAAAATAACGATTAATAAAAAAACATGTTTGAAAGAAAAACAAAAGTATCATGTGACATACTTTGAAGTGAAAAACAAAAGTTTCACTTTATTACAGTGTTTTTCAGAAAACAAAAGTACCATGTTGAAAACGAAAAAATTTGTGTTACGGTAGTAAAGATAAGCGTTCATATCATGTCTGGTGTTTTAATGTCTTATTAAAAGTGGAATAAGATAAACAAACAAAATACAGTCAAACCGATATTAAGAGACCTCCCATTAAGCAGCCATCCTTTATAAAAAGGTCAGTTGTCAAAGTCCGGAAACTATTGTCGGTATAATACTGTAAATAAAACCCCTTTTAAGCGGCCACCTAAGCAGCTGTGGGCACTTAACTGCCGTCCCAATGAGCATTCTTCTATTGTTTTTGCCCCTATTTAGCGGCCTGCAAAAATGCAATTAACAAAGTTTGGCTTTGTCTTCAACAAATTCTGACAGACAAGAGTCTAAAATAGAAAGTGATGACTAAAAAAATAACTCAAACACAAGTTTGTTGTCATCTTCATGTGATTTTGGGATTCATTTCCACACTATTTTGTATTGAAATAACATAACCTTTCTAAAAGGTTAGCAGCCAAACCGCAGTCTATTAAGCGGCCACTTGCCATTCCCCAGAGGGTTGCTGCTTAATAGGGATTCTACTGTACATAAAACCACCATACTTTTAATTAATCAACCACTTCGCATTCTCCACTGCCTTTGAGTCTTTGAGTTATACCGGTACTGATGATTATCTTGTAGTGGCTTTGATTGCACAAGTGAATTCGCCATTTGGTGAAGAAATTTAACCAGCATGCATCTGTTAAGAGAAATTAAAATTGCATGAAATATCAAGGTAGGAACCACAGCCTCAATCACAGCCTGCAATGTTTTGTTTGTCAGAAAAATGTAGACTGAGGTAGCTTTCCTATGAATTTCTTTAAAGCAATTCAGCAAACCCCAAGCAAAACAACAAACAGTCAGTGTTATTTGTTAGTCATAATTTGGTGCAAACTTTGCTACAACTACCAGAAGTCTTTGTGCATTAATTTTGATGCCATAATGCAAATGGTCTATTCTATTACAATTCAAACCAGCTTCTTCTATTGAAAACAAAGCCAGCTAGGACCTCAGCTATTTTGTAACAACTATTAAGATTATATCTAGCTGTTGAATGTTGACAGATAACAGACGTTTATTGTAATGTAATAAGTGTTTTGTGTGCCTCAGACATGGCTTGTGATCCAACACAGCATGCTGATCTTGGAGCTATCTTACTTCATGAAGGTAGGTACTTATTTAAAATAAATACACTTACTATTTTTTATTAGTATTTGTTTGAAATATACAAAACCCTTACAGGACATTACAATCGCTGGGCTTTTGTTAACTTCGTAATACATTATTCTTCAGGTCTGTGTCACATCTTGTTAGTTACCTCAAGTATGACAATTGTTAGAGCTAAAATTGATATGAATATTCCAAGAAAGAGAAAAGGATTCTGTAGTCAACATGACAAGGTTAGTGTTATGACAAGTGTCACCCACATGAGTATTATTTATTCATTAAAATGTTAAGATGATAGTCTAATATTGTTCACTATCTGAAAATATAATAATAATAATAATAATAATAATAATAATAATAATGATAATAATAATAATAATAATAATAATAATAATATTAAAATTATTATTAGGAACAATTACCTTCCAACTTACTCACTTCACTACGCTGCACTTACGTTCAGCCAAGTTTTTTTTGTCTTGGAGGTGTTTTGGTTTTGTTTTTTCCTCTTAGGTTAACACTCTTCTCTTCTGAAAATGTACGAATTTCTCATTTTAGTTACTACTGCTGAAACAACCAAGAGAAATTGAAATTTCATTCTCCCTTATAAACTTCCGCCATTGTCAACTTGAAGTTTACAGAGCTGATGCTATACGCTTTGTGCTGATTGGCTTATCTCTATCACATGTCGTTTCTTTGTGCATTTGATTGGCTGAGAGTCAGCTTGGCAGCTTGTGCATAAGCCCTAAAAGAAACTATCCAAATTTATCCTAAATTGGACAGCTCTCAGAAATTACAAGATAATAGTTTTGCTTGCAATATAGGATTTACTGACAGCTATATAATTACTTAGTTAATACAGATGTTGGCTATGCATGTATTCAAGCTACAGTGCTGTGTGCTGTACCATTGCCAATAGGTAGAGTTTTTATGATTAATAATTAATCTTAAAACCTTATCAAGTGGCAACTGTACAGCATAGAATGCTGTTAATATAGGGCTTACTGTAGTACAATATATTGTAACATATTTATTTTGTTGTTGTTAAACAGGGCCTGCTTAAGTTTTATGATACAATTATCCAGGGTATTCTCAGGCACTTTAATTTTGAGGGTAAGTTCTCTAATGCATCTTACAGTGTTAATATGATAATAAACCAGCAACAATGAAATGTATAACTTCATTTGTTAACTCAGTAATACATAGAGAATACAACATAGCCACATGGGTACCAATTAATTTTTATCTTCAAGTTCTGATTATTGAGAAATAATATTCATTTGGCATTAAAAGATAAAATTCCTATCTCAAGCAACAATTTTACAGTTTGTTGTTTGATAAAACAGTTTTCTTATTCCAGTGGTCACCTAACCTGAGCCTTAGTTTGCAAAAAAATAATGTCATGACAATTAGCTTATGGAAAACTGAGTACCTTTTATCCAAACAATATATCCATGGAGGAATAATGCAGTATTTGGAGTGAACAGTCTATAGTTTTTAAAATGTAGAATCAGTTTTCTTTAAAACAGCTGTTTGCTTTCACCAATTTCACCCTCCAGTTTGCGATTGCATTATAGTTACACAAGATAACATACAGTACCTTTTGATTTATTTCTCTTTTTAGTCCTCAAGTGCATTCTTGTTGCTAGTCCTGGTTTTGTAAAGGTTAGTAGTTCACAAAAAATGTACCGATTACCTAAGGAGCTATATTTGTTTGTTTTGACCTGTGTGTAGTGAATATTAACAGATGGCTATATAAGGTGGTCCACAACAATTTGGACCAAACCCATCCTTGGTATTCTATTAGCTTGCCTAGTGATGAGGGGGGAGGGGGTGTTTGCTGTTTAAGCATTTATCAGTAAACAAAGTCAAATCCAACAACATCAAAACATTTCTTACAGTCAAGTGTCTCGAACCGTAGCCACCCGAATAAGTTTTTGACATCTTCTTGGCAAGTTTTTGATTAGTTTGATGGCTTCCGCTTGCACAACGGTTCATACAAACGATCTAGTGTGAAACGTTCAGTTTCAACCAGATTTACAAACCCAAAGACATTTCCTGTATGAAAAGTTAAGTTTGACCAAATTTTTGTTGGCACAAAATTTATTTATTGCCAGTTGAACTTGGCATAATTGCTTGTGCGAAACGCTGTTTGAAACCCTTTCAAACTCTGACGTTTGAAGACGAATCATGCAACAGTTGTTACCCCACCTTCCATTTTTCAAGGCATCTGATTGGTAGTTTAAAGCAACCGGAAGCTGTTAAACTCATCAAAGTAATCAAAAACTTGTCAAAAAGATGTCAGAAACTTTGTTGGGTGGCTACGGTTGGAGCACTTTTTTCAGGCTTCATTTCCCATGAGACTGTAGCCTGTTCCAGGCACTCGGTTAGTGGGGAGCAGCGTGAAACACGTCAAGCCCCTGGCTATTTTCCCGCGCGGCGTTCATCACGCAATCCCGACTTTTGTGCTGCTCCCCACTAACCAAATGCCTGGAATAGGTTAGCTAGACTTTTTTGTATTCTCGGTATTGGACTGGAACTAGCTTGCAATAGAGGCTAATGCGGGGAATATCCTTAAAAAGACCTTCATGTGATTTGCATTTGAAAAGATTCCCTGCATTAGCCTCCATTTCAAGCTCGTTCCAGTCCAATACTGAATACGAAAAATTAAATTGGTCGGATTACGGTAAGGATTGTGTCATTGCATGTTTCTCTCCACCATGCAAAATAATTTCATTTATTTTGTCTTCAATTTGTTCAGTGGTAAAACCTTTTCAGATTTGTCAAGTTATTCCTCAACATTTGTGTACCTGTGATAGACTACCAAAGATGGGAATGTTAAAGCGTTTTTTTAAAATGTAGGTATTTATATTAAAGTACTTTTGATTGGACTCTAGGATCAATTTTGTGACTACATGTTCCAGCAAGCTATAAAGAATGAGTGGAAATTAATCACAGAGAACAAATCCAAATTTCTTTTGGTGAGTAGGCATGTATGAGCAATTTTTGTGTTAAGTAGGCACTAAGTAGTGTTTGGAAGAAAAGTTTTTGGAGCTGTGTGCTATAGAAATAAGGAGTTAACTTTTGTGGCGTTAGGTGGAACATGCAAATTATATACCAGTAGGTGGGAACCAACCTATCAATAGTCAAGTTCAAAGGAACAGTCAATTTAAAATTTGTTACAGAAACTTAAGATGAATTACAAATATGCATGTTAGTTAATTAAGATTGTTTTTGTTTTACTTTGTTTGTTAGGTTCATTCATCCTCAGGCCACAAACATTCCCTAAAAGGTGGGCCAATAATTAAACCATAGCTGTTACCTGGTAAAGCACTGTCACGGCCTAATCCGTACTGGTTGTCAGCTAGGGATTTCTATTGTGAGCAGAGAACGTCTAGGAATTAGGCTAGCACTATCATGAATAAGGGAAGTACACTAGTTTATACCTGTCTAACCAGTTTGTTATTTTCTTTGACATGAAATGCAGAAGTTCTCGCTGACCCTACAGTTACTGCAAAGCTTGCAGACACAAAGGTAAATGTATAAAACTGAATTACTGACCTGATTACTGCATAAACTGAACTTGTATACTGGGCAAAGTCGATAGCGTATGTTTGAAATAATGTGGCTATGAACAAAGGCCCAACGTATCTTTCTAATTTAAAACTTATGATCATGAAGGCTGGAAAACGGTCTTTTCTGTCTTGTTTGTGTCTCTAAAATCATTCCTAATTAGCTATGTTCTAAACGAGCAGGGGACTGGGTACGAACATATTTTCTCTTCGGTACAAACATTCAATATCGATTGAATTGAAAAATGGGGCACGTCATCTGAAAGAGCATCCAAAAATTAGTAGATTCACCAAATTTGACGGTTATTGGTTTAAACCCAAAGGCATGGTACACTTGATATTGTTTGGAGGGACAGGCGTCCTCCAATCCATACTAAGCTCTCTTATTTTAAAAGTGTACCATGCCTTTGCGTTTAAACCGATAACCATCAAATTTGGTGAATTTACTAATTTTTTGATGCTCTTTCAGATGACGTGCCCCATTTTCAATTCAATCGATATTGAATGTTCGTACCAAGAAAAAATATGTTCGTACCCAGTCTCCTGCTCGTGTAATTTCCATGCTTATGTCAGACAAAAACAAACACAAACTGTTGTGCAGTGTAATTACATAGCACCCTCCCTTGGCCCTCTTCGTAGCACACCCCTGGGTCTTGTCACAGAATAGTGACATAAGATAACCCAGATCTGGAAGCAAGCTAACAAGCATTAAAATGATATTCGAGAATCTTTGCTGACTTGAATATTTGTAATCATTGTAATTGTAGGCGGCAGGTGAAGTCAAAGCGTTGGATAATTTCTTCACAATGCTGCAATCAGAGCCTGACAAAGCTTATTATGGGTTTGTTCACCAGATCATACAAAATATCCATTAGTGGTAAATTTTAAGTTTACGCATACTGTAGTAAGTAACTATATTCGGTTTGTGGTGAGCATGACCTTGCACACGCTGATTGGACGCTTTCAACAATGAGGCACCAGGTTCTTATACTGCGGGATCAATAGTGTTGAAAGGTCGTGACAAGCTGAATACATCTAACATGACCTTTGCTTTTACAAATAATGTTTATGTCACGGATAGCACACTTTGAAAATTTAGCCTCCCAAGCTTATCATTTACAATTCTTCTCTATCGTAAAAAGTCTTCTTCCATTTTGTTTTACTATTACATCTTCAGTGTTGTTGTTGTTATTTTGTCTTTGCAAGCTTCTATTTCGAGGGTTCCCTCAATATGAAGGAAATATTGTTCGTCCCAAAAAAATACTCAATGTATCGTGACGTGATCCCTTTCTGCTGACATACGAACTTTAACGTACCTGTTTGCACACTTCCTTTACCCCATAATAACGTCTGGAAGTAATTTTGGAATGTTGTGTCGCTGCCTGCATTCAGAGGCGAGTTAATCAACTTTCCCATGTTGCACTGTTATGTCGTGCGAATGCCAATGAGAGCCACCAGATTTAGCAAGCAGGTATCATAATCCAGATGGCACAGTTCATTCTAACCTGAGATCATGCCCTTCCAACTGACCTTTCGATCAGCAAAAAAAGAGAGAACGCTTCAACGCAGGTTAATTTCATTCTGATTGGATGGTTTTCGGGATTCTCACGTGAGGTCATCCCGAGGTTTCAGCAAAGCTCATAGCTAAAAATAGAAACGATCGATGAGTCGTTGACTAACTGAGATATATTTCATAAGTGCAATAAATTGTGATATGAATCCACCTGTTAGAATAAAGTACAACTTGTAGAGTAATCGATCTAAAAGACGCAAAAAGAGACAAAACTCCTGAAGTCTTGAGGTTAGAGCAATTTTCCCTTGAGTGCCGAAAGTAATTCGCTTTAGTTTTGGTTTTGCATTACTACGCCCGGTGATTAGTTTGGAAAACTCGCGCCATCTTCTCAACCAATCAGAAGTAAAACCAAAACCAATCGTGGCTTGTTCGCACGCATTTTCCCGCGCTTTCTACCGGCTGCACGTATTTGCTTCCAGTTTTGATTGGTTAAAAGTACTGAATTTTCCGTCTTCTTTTTGATTGGTCAGAGTGATTTGCGTGAATGATTTTACCAAAAAGAAGTTGGTATGAACCAATGCGCATGTTGTTACCTTCGATTTTAAATTACTATTGCTACTTGTAGTGTATTCTTGCAATTTCATTCGCGTCTGTTTACTTTCAATGCAACACTCCATATAAAGATGTATTCTCTTAAATGATGTTTCAATGTGCAATCACCTAATGATATTATTTCGTTGTACTGAAGCCAGGTTTGCTTCTACCTTTAGTATAGGACATATTGAGAAGGCAAATGAGGCAATGGCTGTCGAGACTCTTCTTGTCACAGATGAACTTTTCAGGTTAGAAAAGAACCAAAGTTATGTTTGAACGAAATGCTTCCTTTCATTTTGGACAAGTTTGCATTATAATGAAAAAAGTTGTTATCGACAGAAAAAGACAAGTTCAATAGCTGTTTGAAGATGTTCAGTGGTTAAATTGTTGGTTTGTTTGTAATTCTAGGTCAACGGATCTACCAACCCGTAAGAGATACGTCAAACTTGTTGAAAGTGTCAAAGATAATGGAGGCGAAGTCAGGTTAATATGAACATGTGCATTAAATTAATCATCCGAGATACAATTGCACAAACAGTTCACCTGTTTTTTGTTTTTTTTTTGATGCAGGGTGTTTTCAAGTCTGCACGTTTCTGGAGAACGTACGTACACACTTTTCTAACATCCAGTATACGAAAATGTGCCTACTTGAACTTATATAGCGCACATTTAACAATTAGACGGTGACCTCGTCCTCTATCAGCTGTTAGGACAACCCAGTGACCAACTATTAGGCGAACTCGCAATCTGATTGGCTACGCAAGTGCGGTCTAATTTTCGATAGACTGCCCTCGGGGCGCGCGCAAGTAAAATTGCCGAAATCATGTGTTTTTAGATAAATTAGACGGCCCTTTTATTGCCAGTGAGAATGTGCATTTACCTGACAGTCTGTCAGTAGTTTATGCTAAATCAATATTTCTTATGGCTCTTTACAGAAGTTTTGAGAATGAAATTGGACGTATCTAGAAACGTGAACGTCCAAATATTTACCTCAGTATCTGAGAAGCCTGAATTTCAACCAAACTTTGAGTCATACTCACTCGAAAGTAGTTAGTTTCCTACGCAGCCGTTATGTAGGGTGTTTCGCAGAGAGAAGAGTTGCGTGACGACCCAGACAGGAACAAGTGGCTCTTAGGACATATGACTGGGAAATTTAAAATCTAGCCAATCAAATCAACTGTTTTAAGTGGCTTTGTTGTAAAGTACCGGTATCTTAAAACGGTTAACTTGATTGGAAAGATGTTAGGTTCTCTTTGTAAAAAATCTAGCTAATCAAATGTGTGTCCCCATAGCCAGTTGTTCCTCGAGTCCCAGGCTCCTCCAGCTAAGAGGGACAGGCGGCTCTGGGGACGAGAATGCGAATCTCCTTGCTGCTGACTCGTCCCCAGTCATTTCGCAGTGTCTCTCGACCTTCACGGGGAGAAAAGAGACAACCGGGGACAAGTAAATCTACCAGTCAGGAGAAAGCGTTGCGTGATGATCCAACTAACGGCTGCGAAGAATCTAAGGATACCTTTATCATTACATTGTCGACTGCGTTCTATCGTTAGAAGTTTTTTTTCGCAGTGAACCACAGTTCGTGATGATGTTAGTAGACTTAGTCAACGGGCACGGTTACCTTATTACGCTCGTGTTAATTGAGGTATTGGAAATTAACGCGACTTAAATTAACGCGAAGTGAAGTGAAAATTGCTTTCCAATAAAGGAAATTAACGCGAAAGAGGTGCTAAAATTTCACAATGAAGGAAATAAGCGCGACCACACAAAGAAATGGACCTTGTAGAGAAAACTGGAACAAATTTAATGTAACACACTCTTAAGTTAACAAAATCCAAAACCCAAACGAATCTCGGTACTTCGAGCGAAATTAACGCGAATTTTCCAAATTCGCGTTAATTTCATGCAGCGTTAATTTCCTATAATAAGGTATTTAAATAGAGAATAATACATGGGCGCGCGGAGATATGAAATTTATCTTCGAGTGTTCAACTCGATATCTCATGAGTGAGCGCAGCGAACGAGTGAGATATCGAGATTGAACACGAGAAGATCAATTTCATATCTCCAAGCTCCCATGTATTATTCTATTTATTATATAAATTTAGCTCAATTCTTTCAAAAGGTGAATATTCCAAAGGTCATATCAGGACACATGTGTTTGATACGATATCAGAACACATGTGTTCTGATACGTCATTTCTCAGTGGCCAAAATCCCTATAACACACTGTAGTTTATATAATAATTTGTTTTGGTAAGTATACTTTTACACTGTAATAGATTTACTGAATTATTACATTCTCATAGTATTACTTTTGCCTGTGTTCACTGTTGTATACAGAGCTTGGTCAGTTGTCCGGTGTTGCAGCTATCTTGCGCTTTCCCATGCCAGATATTGCCAATGATGATGATGAAGAAGAACGCTCATCCGAAGAAGATTAAGAAACATGGAAAGATCACACCATAAACTTAAAGGAGTGTCTCAACTGAGATAAGAGATGGATGTGGAAAAAACCCTCCCTTTTGCATACTGTGTTATGTATACCTTAAATGGCCATTAATCGTCACTTTAGGAATATTGTATATTTTATTCTTCTTAGCCAGAAATAGTGAAATCTTGTCAAAGAAAAATTTTAAAATACTGGCTCAAAAATAAAAGGTGTTTAAATACTCGAAGAAGAAGAAGAACGTTTTAATCCTGGTTATAAGCCGTGTAGTCGGCTACACGGGAGCCCAAAATGTGTTACCCACGGGCATTTTTGTCTGATTTTTGGCAACATAGCTATTTCTAGTAATTTGAGTACGCTGTTTTCGAAAATCATTGTTGCCAAGCTCAATTCTTGTGTTAAGATGGTGTTTTAGGGTATTTCATAATAACGTCATTGTCCAAAAAAGGAGTTTTTTTTCCTTTAGCAATTTTAAGTTTAATAAATCCAGAAAGTATTTCAATGTGTTATTAGTGTACTCTAAGGATGATTCTGAGAATTTCTGACATTTTTTACGCTGTTTCTATGAATATCAAGCTGCCATTTGACAATTGACCACGTCCTCACGGGTATAGTTTGAATTTTGTTGAAAAGCGAACGTAATTCTTGTATTCTTAAAAAGTTAATTGAAGTAAGAAAGAAAAATATTGTCGGCATGCCACGCTGAAGCTACAAGCTAGCGCGCATTGATATAAATCAACATGTAAGTCAAGATATGATGTCCATATCTCGACTTTTCCCTTCTTTTGTTCTTCGTTTTTTCGACAATTTTGCTTGGTACAAGCGAAATCGAAGAACTGGGGGCATCGTGTCACTCTCTGACCCACATTTTTGTACACTCTCAAGGGACTGTTTTAATTTGTCAAGGGAATACTTTTCGCTGTGGGCGATAAAAACATCACTGGATAGGAATGTGTCAGCACTTCTCGATCCCGAGGTGTTATTTCCACGCATCGCTCGCCATTTAGCCTGTGTAGCCTTTTGCAAACTACAGGTAGGTATTTTTCAAAGATCTGTGCTATTCATCGATTGAATCGCTTAGTTTTACATGCTTAAAAGCTGCTGCGAATCTTCATTGTCGGAGGATATTGGCCAATGCTATTGTTTGTCGTCTTCATTGAAAGAAGTATTTTTAGCTCGTCACGCAATCTGTCTCGGTAACCAAATGTATTTACAAACTGTTAGGAGCTTTTTTTTTGTATTCTGAGCACGAAGAATCCCTTTTTTCGACTATTTTGCTTGGTACAAGCGAAATAGAAAGATTAGTGAGGGTTCGTGGCCCTTTCTGACCCACATTTCTGTGAACTCTCAAGGGACTGTTTTAATTTGTCAAGGGAATACCTTTCGCTGTAGGCGATAAAAACATCACTGGATAGGAATGCGTCAGCACTTCTCGATCCCGAAGTGTTATTTCCACGCATCGCTCGTCATTTAGCCTGTCTAGCCTTTTGCAAACTACAGGTAGGTATTTTTCAAAGATCTCTGCTATTCATCGATTGAATCACTTAGTTTTACATGCTTAAAAGCTGCTGCGAATCTTCATTGTCATATTGTTTGTCGTCTATTTTTAGAAGTATTTTTAGCTCTTCTCGCAATCTTTCTCGGTAACCAAATGTACAAGAATATTGGCGCGTCGCGGCACGTATTTACAAACTGCCAGGATTTTTTTTTCTTGTGTTCTGAGCACGGAGAGTTCCTTTTCAAAGTTTAAAATGAAATGAAGAAACACAGATCAATTTTTAAGTGGATTGAAAATGGAAAATCATGGAGTACAATGTGCTGGAACCGTTCCGGTGAGAAATGTATCTTTCATTACGCGGATAAGAAGACCTTGTGACATGCATGTTTTTGACTACAATTCACGGGCTTGATCACGACTTAATGCAGCTTCTCGAGACTTCAGAAAAGGAAAATGGTAATGTATAATATTGCTTCGAACTTGAATGGAATTTTTATAAGGATCGGTAAAGCCACTGAGTGAAAAATTGACTGCAAAAAGCCGTCAGGCTAAAATTAAACTTACGCTTTAGCGTGAATAATGCAGGATCTCACGGCTTCATCACTTTGCGGGAGGTAGTATCCTTCTTTATGGCATGCACCCATTTGAAATATTCAAGAATACTCTTCTCAACTCCTTTCTATATACAAGGAGCAAAGCGTTCTGAGCTTTCAAATGTGGGCCACTTCAGACGAATATCCATTTTGTTCCGCATACTCCTTTGTTAGAGCCTCGAGCTGGGCGCCGTGGCGATCACTTGCATCATCATGAATGCGTGACCAGGGATCTATACGATGCTCCTCTTCTTCTTGGGAAGATTCCATTTCTTCACTGGATTGAGAACTTTCGCTTTCTTGTGAGCGTTCAATATCGTCACTATCTTCAACATCTCCATAACCTTGTTGGAAGGTATTGAAGGTGGTGAGTCTGCTGGAGGCGTCATCTAGCGGCACCTCCCAGAACCCACTGTTAGCATCAAAGACTGGTGGCAACTTCTTCAACAGTAGGGAGAGGGTAGTGAGGCCGCTTGATGGCTCTGTTTAGATCTTTAGGATCGATATATATTCTGAGCTTGTTGGGCTTGATCACTGTACCCATACTCTCTAAGGGTAACAGGTACCTTACTGGTTGTGCTGTTGGGTCGATCTCTATGTGGTAAGTCTCTGCGAGGTATCTAAGGCCTTCAAAAACATCTGCGTACTCTGTCAACATGTCATCGATGACTGTCTTCGACATTGATGATGTATACTGGCTGTCTTGAGTCACTATATCCACATGATGGAGGGAGTCTTTCACCAGCACTTTTAAGAAATTCAACCATTGGCATGATTCTGCACTTAGAAGTGGTCTCACATCTCCGTCAACGACTTAGAACTCAAGGACATGGGACGAACTCGTGCACTTGCGTTTGCACTTTCCCACTGGGTACATAACTGTTCCATTGTACATGGTTAACTTGGCTTTGCTTTTCTCAGTATAGAGGTCATCAGGATCTCCCATAACTCTTGCATAGTCCTTCAGTGGTAAAAGGTTACAAGTGGTTCCACAGTCGAGCTGGAACTTGACATTATGGTTGTCATTTACCATCATCGTCACAAACAATTGACTGGCAACTTCATCATTACTCTTGGTGTTCAGTGATTCGATTTTGTGAGTGATCAATGTTGATAGACAATTTGTCTTCACTTCCATTTATTTCTACCAGGTGGAGTCGTTTTCCTGCTTTAGTTGGTCTTGTTTCCTTTGTTCTGCACTTTTTGCAAAATGGTTTGCAAGACCACACTTCTGGCACTTTGAGCCATGTGCTGGGCAAAGTTTCTTGTTCTTTGGATGTCTTCTGCCACAGAATTTGCAATCTGTCATAGGGAATTTACTAGGCACATAAAAAAGGCGGTTTTTCAGGAGGTTTCTCAGTGTTAATGGAACTAATTGATTCATAAGTTGTCTTTTCCCAGGGGCACCCAACGGAATATTTCGGTAAAATATCTGTTCGGATGGAAGGTCGCCTAAGAATTTCGAAATTTTTTCCCAGCGACGCTCTAGACTTCTCAAATTTTTTCGGAAAACCATAAAGTTTCCCTAGAATTTTCGGAATTGATGTGCTCACTTTTATCATGTCCCATAATTTTCGGACGGTTTTGTTTGTTCTCTAAAATTTTCGTTTGGCTTAATTATTCCAAAAGCTGCTAAAAGTTTCGGTGAGCAGGGGTGGATCCAGGATTTTAGATGAGTGATTTGCACCAACTTAACTAAAAAGGGGGCGGGGGGGGGGGGGGGGGGGGAGGCATGCTTCCTCAGGAAAATTTGAAATTTAGTGTCCTCAAAATTCAATTTTGCTGTATATTTCTGAGAGTACTTTAAGCTATACAGACACATTAACGGCACCTCCACAGAAAGCATGATTCTGTACAAAAAATCATTCCTATTTCTTAACCCTTTACAGCCCAAATTATTTTGGAACTCAATTTAGTACTTAATCTGAGATCCCCAAAAATATAAAATATGTCACGCATATGTCACAACAGAAATATGTCACGCATATGCTACAACTCAGTAAAGCCTTGCGTAAATATTTAACTTGTTTCCTATACGTAAATCCATTAAAATAACCCGTAAAATGATTTGTACGGTTTATACTATATATAAATAAATTTTCATTTGTAAAACTCCCTGAAGAAGTCTGCGACAGTCAGACGACACGCGTAGGAGAATAAATCAGTTGTTCAAAATACCGTTCGCAAAGTGGTGTTCACAAGTTTAGTTTCCAAAAAAATATCTTCTAAAGTCGATACTGGAGGAAGCCACATGACGAACGGAGCTGGTAAAATTATAGTTGCTCCGGTCCAAAGAGAAAATTCGCAATTGCAATCACACAGAAACACTGCTAAATTATGCAACTAACATTTCCCACTGGCGGACGTCGAAAATGTGAGACTGTGGATATAATACTTGTACAATTTGTCTGAGAAGTTTATTCGTATTTCGCCCGCAATGGACCTCAAATGAAGCATACGATAAACAAAATGCACCATCAAGATATTTAGAGTATGCTAGCCAGGGGAATCGTTTCAGCGGCCAGCTCTACACAAAATGACAGTTTGATTCGAATATTCAACTGACGCTGGGAAGTCAAATAGCTCACCTGGTTTCCCCACATTATATTCTCTATGAACTTGAGCTTGTCCTGGTCCGAATATGTTATGACTTCCTTGAAAACCAAGCCAACATCGTACTGAGCCAATCCTCTTTCAAACTGGGATCGCCTCGAATCATGGTTTATGAATTGAAATCTCTGAAATCCTGTCTTCCTCCATAGCAAGTTACCATGAACTCTTGTCGGAACATGAACAAACGAAGGACTTTCGGGGAGAGGCTTCCCTTTATATACGATTGTCACTAGTTTGCACGGTAGTTTGCGGCCTGGATAGCCAATCACAACGGAGTTTGAGTAGTTCGCAAGACAATGCGAGTGTATCTGACCAATCGGAGAGGGTTTTGAGTGATTTGTGAAAAGATCCATATACCCCCCAGTCCCACCCGCTGCGTACAATTTTTTTTCCAGTCGTGCCTACGAATTTTTTCGCGTTGATCTGGAAGTATCGACAAAGGACGAAAGCGCGCGAGCGAGACTCGTCGAATTCGCTCGGGAAGGGCTGGATTTGCTGTTTAATCAACGGAATAACGAGATACGACGCTTTTTTTCTTTGTTTTATTTTATAATAAACAATAAAACAAGAAGGATAATTAATTTTTTGAACTACATAACGAACCTGAGAAATAAAAAACGCAAATATTTGGAAACATTTGAGTGATTTCTGCAAATCACTTGAACTACTCTGGATCCACCCCTGGTGAGCATTAGAGGTAATCAGGAATGTACGTGAACCTAATGAAAGATAAAGGCAATTGAGGTGATTGAGCTCGGCATTAGCCTACTTATCAGATTATTGGAGAAGTTATTTTTGTTTTTTGTGGTCTAATTAGCGGTCAAATTTAGGGCCACGACCGCGTACTCGATCCTGTCGTATAATTTACACCCCCTAACGTTCTCGGATGAATAGGTTTAACGCCTATAATATTCGGATAAACATTTATATTGCCTAGTATTTTCGCGAAATTTCGATAGGCACACGTATAACGAAAAACTTCCCCTAAAATTTTCTATTGAAAATATGGTCTCTCAGTGTCCTCGAACTTTCGACAAGATCCATCAGGATAGCTAAAACTTTCGGATGACTCAAAAAAGGACCCTAGAATTTTCGAAACGACGAAAGTTCCCCTTAAATATCCGAACAGATAAATATTTTTTAGGGCATCTCCAAATTAACTAAAAAGCCTTCTAGAACATAGAGAAATCCATTTACGACACTTCTGACGTCTTTGGAAAGATTCGGTCGTTGGGTGCCCCTGTTTTCCGCTTCCATTTGCTTCAGTTGGATTTGAGTGAGTTCGGCTGACCTGACTTTCTCAGTTGCAGTTTCCAAGGTTAGCTTTGCATTGCTCAGGAGTCGTTCTCTTACTGAGGAATCTTGTATTTCCGATCGCAGATAAGGGACTCTTTGAGTGCTCCAAATTCATAAGTGTCCGCTAAGGTTTTCAATACAGTGACGTAGTGGTCGATGGACTCACCACTGTCTTGATTTCTCAAAAATAAAACATAGCGTTCATATACAGTGTTCTTCCTCGGGTTGCAAAACGAGTCGAACTTCTCCAAAATTTTTTCAATTTTGAGTTCGTCGCCTTCTTCATCCCATGTGGCATGTTGTAAACATCGACAGTCTCTTCGCCGGTTACAGCAAGTAGAGTCGCGACGCATGTTGGCTTATCTTTCTTTGCTACGCGGGTTGCTATTTCATAATTGTTCCATTTTTGTTTGAATTTCCTCCACTTCTGGGCTGTGTTCCCTTCCTGGAGTTGTAAAGGCTCTGGTGGAGGCAGGCCAAATAAAGCGACAACCATGTTGGATTTCTAAGTTAGCTTATTTGGGTTTCAGTTCGTGGCGTTCACGAGTTCATGCGAATCTTTGTGTGTAAATCTAAGGTAACCACTCTTCTGACACCATGTAAAGATCTTAGGATCTTTGAAAATAACAAAAGAATAATGTATTTTCCGCCATTTTGGTATAAGGTGTATTTTGTAGCTCATTCTGACAGCTTGTGGTCGCTTCCTAAGTAACCAGGCCAGCTATTACACAATATCGTTACAATTGCGTTGCGAAGTATTTTACATCTTGAACATCACGTTGCGTCGCGGGGCCCTAATGCAGTTGCAACGGATCGACCGAAAGAAAACAACCGTAAATTCGTTTGAAGAGTTCCAATCGCCTCGACATTTCACCTAAAGAATATGACTGTTGGTATTTTAATTCCCTAGTTTCGCGACTTGCAACCCTTTGTATCGTCAGGAACTGAACACCACACGGAAAGCTTTGTCGGTCAGGGTTAGTACTTGTATGGGTAACCAACTAGAAATACCTGGACTTTCTTTTTTCCTCTTTATACTTTTCCATGATTATAATTCCGTGAAATTTCAAAATTGCGGGACCTTTCTTCATTCTTATGTGTTTTTTATTTTTAACGTCGGCTAAGAACAAAGGACGTATTTTTCATGTTAAAATCACATCGCGTTGCGAAGTATTTTTACAACTTGAAATTATGTCGCGTCGTGAAGCCCAATGCAGCTGCAAGATAGACCGAAGGAAAACACCTGTAAATTCGTCTCAAGAGCATCGCCTCGGCATTTCACCTAGGGAATATGAGTTGTGGGTAGCCATTCAAAGCTGATGCATCAGTGCATCGACAAAACATTCCGTGTGAACGTTTTTAAGCGTTTTCCCTGCTATGAGCAACACGACACAGAATGTTTTCTTGGATCCTTTTTTGTCAAACACAGATTAGAACACGGTTACACCTGACTTTCACTAAGTTTCACAATTACATTTAATATCCGTCAGAGTTCAATTATGCTTTGGCCAGCGGGATTACAAAGAAAAGTTTATGACCCAAGCAAGGAAGGATCGACCGAGCGAGTCAATAGGCCATTTCCGAGTTGCCCTTTGCCTCAGTTTCAAACGAGTCTACGTGCGAAACCATTGAAATGAAAATGACTTTGATTTGCATGAAAATGGTCTTGAAGTTGGAACACATTTTCATATGAATGGTTTCGCACGTAGACTCGTTTTGAAACAGAGGCAACTCTATGCTTATTTCACAAAGCTGTGTTTAGCGGTGTTTTGTAAATTTTTGGGGGATTTTTGGGGATGTTTGGGAAGAGATAGTTTTTCTCACCGGATTAGTAAAATTTGGAGAAATGAGAAATATTGAAGATTTAATGTGATTTTAAAATTAGAATTTGAAGTTAAAAATTAGTATATGGACACCGAAATTTGTGGTTTCAGAAAATATCCATACCCTCCGCATGGAAGGGATTTTTCCTAAGGAACCCCCCCCCCCCCCCCCCCCGCACCCTTTTAGAAATTCCAATAATTATTAAGCTTCATGGACTTCTGGATTCATACATTTCCTAAGAATTTTTGCCACTTTGAGACCTCCTCCCTTCATCCCAAGGAATTTCCAATCCCTTCTGTGGGGGGAGTACGGACATTTTCAGGAACTGAACCTGAAAGTAATACAAAATACTCAGCATTTGTCAATTTTTACTACTTTCACCCCTTTCTAAAGATGGGGCACGTATTCAAGAATTTACATCATTTTAATAATATTGATAAATATTAATAATAATGATAATAAAAAAATACAAAAGTAGCACAATTTGCAAGACATGCATAGTGCAAATATCCTTTGCAATGAGATTTATTTGTTTGATGCTAAAATATATAGACAGTATACATGTGTAAAGGAATATTCAAAACCTTATAAATGATTAGCATGAGGTTATTTGTTGTTCAAATACTCAAGATTGTCTCTAAATCATTGATTACTGTACTACTCATGACTACTGCTTCTAGAGATTAAGTTTATTGTTTTATTTGTTGCTTTCAATAATAAAAAAATATAAATTTTGTCATCGCAAGCCCATGCCTTATAGTCGGCAATGTTAATGTTCTTATATACATGAGAGTTGGTCTAGCAACGTAAGACGTTCTCCTTGTTATGAAAAAAAAAAGATATTGAGACACACTCCCTTGATCCTTCGCCTACAGAACTGTATCAAAATGCAACTAGACGCTTAACTGCGTGTATCCAGGCAGTTGTTAAACTGTGAAACACTAAGTAAAGAAATAAATCGACTTTGTTTGCACAGCCATGCTTGTGTTACTGTCAAATTCAGAATACCGTGAACATCTGAAATATTTCAGGAATGTTGATTGTGTAGTGACCAATCACAATGAAATTCTGGAACACTCAAGCAAACCTCACAACCACAAACTAATAACCGTTGCTGTTTGCGGTTTAGTTTTCTCGCGCCTGATTGGCTTTTCCTTGCAACACAATAACATTCCATTAATATTTCTGGTGTTCACGGTTTTCTGAGTTTCACAGTAAAACTGTCATCAAATAGTGATTAAAATTGCACTACTATGCGGAGAAAACAACGGTAACTCTATTTTACAAGTAAAAATCCCATTAACAACTTCGGATGCTTAACATAAAAGTACACAATCAAGTTGACAACCTTTTGGCAGTAAATGCATGGATATCACACGTGTATCACTCTTTTAGTAACGCTATACTGCAACTTATGTTCGACTTTAAAACAGCTGTCAAGACTCGTGGTTAAGTCACGAAAGACATTTACATAAGCAGTCATTGCTCCTGTCGAGCGTGGGATAAACATTACTTTGTCTCTTGAACAACAATAATTTCATTTATTCGCCTTACGCGGTTTGTGTGTCTCGATGCAGGCAGCCTAAACAAAACTCTGTTGTTAGCTTTGTGTAATGATACAAGATAAAGGATATCAAGTTATAATTTAAAGTGTTCACTAGCGTGTTCTTATTCCAAGCAGCGCCTTGTGAATCTCGTTTCCAGAGCGTGCTCTGGAGATGAGATTGTAGACGTGGAACGAGATGGGACTTGAGGCATGCGCTTTAAAGCCCCGACGGCGATTTGTGACAATCTCGTCCCCAGAGCCCGCGATCCTTCTGGACTGCGCCAGGAATCGAGACCTCTGGGCTAGACTGAAAGCCCGCCAAAAAAACGGCGAAATCTCATTGGCTGTTGAAACTTGTTCATTTCAACCACAATCGCCGACGCATGCGCAGAATCAAACCGGAACCAGGATTTCCTGGTTCCGGTTTTGGAATCGACCAGAACCCATGCGCTTCCCGACCGCTGGTCAAGGGGACGCGGGCTCTGGGGACGAGATTGCGATTTGTGACTGAACGAGGAAAAAATACGGGGCCGAAAGAAATATTTCAACCCAGGCACAGGGTCTGGAAGGGGGGGGGGGGGGGGGGGGGTCTGGATCTCGAGTCACGGGTTAAATTTCCGCAAATTCACGAATCACGGAAATTGTTTTTTAGATTTCACAGATCACGTGGTTAGGAAACGAATTGATCAAGTCTATAAATGATAAAACGGTTTCTTTGTGGTCGCTGGACAACTATAGCACTATAGGCATTAGTTTTTGGTTTTAAATGACCCCGTGATGGGAAGGAAACAAAAAGTATGGTAATCAAACTGATGATTCTTTGCTTTTTGTTTGACGACTATAAAGTATTAAAGTTCACAGAAGTGACTGGCATCTCATAGTGTTCCACTCCACTCTCTTCCTCTTGGTCCTCCACTAGCTGGTGGTCCTCCTCTTCAGAAGTGAAGTCATATTCCGATTGTTGATCACACGAGACTGTTGGTTTGATTAAGGGACGGACCATTAGAAAAGTGATTGGGGGGGGGGGGGGGAGGGGGAGGGGGATTTTTAGCTTGCAAGAATTTTTTTGACTGCAGCCCTGTGCACGAATTTAATACACACCTGTGATTAGTAATTACACACCTGTGATATACCTGCTAGGTTCGTAGGAATTAATTTTGAGGTGAGGGGGCCCAAACGTTAGCATTGATTGTGATGTATTAAAATGGGCCGGAGGCCTATTTCCGTAGGGGGTCCGGGGCATTCTCCCCCAGGGAAAATTTTGAAAATCTACACACGATCTAATACCATTTGGTAGCATTTTGAAACACTTTTCTAGAAGAACTATAATTCGGGTTCAATATCAAAATGCGGTCTATCTTGTGCATGATATTTTTCTCTGCGTTTTTTTCTGCGTTTTTTTTTTCGGACATTTTCCCTTGCATGATTATTTTTTTGTTGAATCCGTTCGCCTACTGGTAACTCTTTCCGGTACATATTTAATGACAAACAATACTGCAAGGCTGATCGTACTACATAAAAAGTAAACTGGAAAGTTCCTGCTGCATGTTTTGTATTAGTCTGTCTGATTGTCAGCTGCCGCACAGTCTTTCGATGCTCTTTAGCCCATTCCCCCACAATACGTTGGTCACTTTTAGACATCCTTTTCACAGGTAACCGTTTCATTTTGACAATGTTCGGTTACGTTACATAACAATGACAGAAGACCAACTTTAAACCATCTTGACAGACAATTTACATGTCTTAGTGTAGGGTTATTTGATGTTCATAACATTATCGGTAGAAATCTCGATTCACGGACTACAACTTTAGATGATCACGCGTCACAGTGAATATATAATTCACAGATCACGGCTGTTTTTCATGAGTTTTCCCGATTCACGCTCTGTTTTTCGGTCAATTCATGGATCACGCGAAACCCCTTCCAGACCCTGCACTGCCACTCGCAACTTCGTCCCCATGGCCTTCTCTGGGACGATTTTCAAAATGGCGGAGAAGGCCCTGGGGACGACAAGGTTGCCCGGAGATCAACATTCAAGATGGCGTCCGTTGGAAAGAAGTTTGTTGAGCTTTTAGCCTCAAAGCTGTTAAAAGGTAAAGTTGAGAATACTTGAAATAATTTTTAACTCAGTTTTTATGAGCAAATTTAACTTTAAAAGACCGAGTAGCAATTTATGTGCCTTCTGTACGCGAAATTAGCTTGAAACACGTGCTCCGAGTGCACTCCGTAAAAAATATATACCTTAGATTTAGGCAGGCCTAAAAGCGGAGCTCCTCATTGTTTAATTTTTTGCTTGGCAAGATTTCCGCGCAGCTCCATACATTAATTATGCATACAATTTTCTGACTGACTCGTTCTTTTCATGATTGCTGTTTGTGTATAGTGATAGTATGAAATAGCTGCATACATAATAACCAGGCTGCATTTTATGTTGGTTACGCCGAAGATCTTCGGCATGGATTTCAAAAATTTGCGGCGTACTGGTGTACAATTGTAGTCGGCGCGTTTTAACTGGCGTACAGATGACTTATTTTATAAAAGAATAACAAAGAACCTTGGCGTATCTTCGGTGTTGGATATACACGGAATGCACCCTGGCATAATAATTATGTATGAGGTGGTGATGGACAAAAGACTGACCCCCCAGTCCATGGACTACCCCGATGGACTACCCAAATGGACTACCAAAATGGACTACCCTAAAATGGACTACCTCTAAGAAATCCTATTTTGGATGAGTAGTATTGAAAGAACCGCTATTTCTATACTTACATTGCATGGGCCTTCTTTATTCTCATCCTCATGGACACTTTAGTGCTTAAATACAGGAATTCTACCGACCTTGAAAGGCACTGGGAACGAGGGTGGTTAAGCTATTTTAACTATCAAAATAGCACTCCTTTTAGTGGCTACTACTCACCTCGGTTAGCCTGCTATGCACTCTGGTTAACCTACTTTTCACTCCGGTTAGCCTACTATGTACTGCAGTTAGCCTACTATTCACTCTGATTAGCCTGCTATGCACTTAAGTTAGCCTGTTTACGGTTAGCTCTTTATATTGTAAGGGTAACACGATATATTCTTAATATTACCGTATTATTGGTCCCTGGGAGCTCCCGGGTAGCAAAATAGGATTTTTTAGGGGTAGTCCATTTTAGGGTAGTCCATCGGGGTAGTCCATGGACTGGGGGTCAGTCTTTTGTCCATCACTGTATGAGGCTGTACGGAAATCTTACCGTAATTTATCTCTAAGAGTTATTCAATGTAAAAGAGAGCTTGATGGAGGCGAAGAAATTTGTCAGACTGGCGTAAGTTAATTTTAGTCAACCAAGGCTTTGCTCCAAGAAAAATTACAAGGAGCCCAAAGGTTCCAAACTGTGACCTCCAGGGTGCCCAGCATAAAGTTTATATGAAAGAAATAAGATTATCAGGTCGCCCAAAGGCAAAAGTTAGTTGCCTGAGGCACCCGGGCACCCTTAGAGCACAGCCCTGTCAACTCTTACTGTTTGCCATTGCTTCAAAAAACTACACATATATACTAGTTAACTGTATGAGTTTCTTTTAGTTTCTGCAAAAATTCACGGCTTAAACTGAATCCGGCAACGGCGAAACTCACCGCAAAACAAAGTAAACTCACTACACACAAAATCAACTCACGGCAAAATAAAAACAAAACTTACGGCAAACAGGCTCTCCTGTGGCTAAAAAAATGAACTTACACCACTAAAAAGAAACACATGGCAAAAAAACCTCGGCAAACTTAACTCGTGACATAGCAGGCACAAGTCACTGCAAAATCAAGCGAACTCACAGCACAACAACGAAATTCGCAGCAAAATAAACCCAACTCACGGCAAATGATAAACTAAAGTCCAGACAAAACAGTGTCAATTAGTGGCTAAACAAAATGAACACAACAAAGATTGAAAAAAACTCACCACAAAACAAACTCTACAAACGGCAAAACAAACTAAATCACTCAAGGTAAAATAGACTCGCCGCAAGACAAACTCAACCCGTGAGAATCTAAAACGGTGGTAAAACCAACTCAACTCACAGCATAAAAAATTCAACTTTTGGTAAGTGAAAATCAACTCAACTACAAGTGCAAGTACAACAAAAGTAGCCGAATGAAGACGAAATTGTGACGAAATTGTGACCTTTCATGGAAAAACGTAAATCTTTCATACGTGTACATATCATTCGTACACTTACATGAATCATTGATTTGATCGATTTCTTGAGTCGTGAGTTTGGGACGCCTGTGTTTTAATGTGCCTCAAATGGAGCGATGAGTATGAGTGAGAGAGGAATCTCATCACAGAACGTTTTGGAGGAAAGATTGTGTGACGAGCTGAAAGAACATCTGTCTGCAAAATAAATTGGAATTTGCCACATCAAGAAATGGGTTATTTTTTTTTCAAAGGGGTTTGATAAACTGTGAAAAGTTGTGACATTGTAGCATTTCTTGATATGTTAAAGCAGAATATTTCTTTGCTTGCAAACTATGTTATCATAATTTGGATGTTACAGAAGAAGCCATTCAAATGATTTAATATTGGACTGGACAGAAACGTGATCTATCATCACACAAGTCACGACAGTGATTGTTTGCTAATCATCTTATGATTGACACAATATTGGAATGTATAAATATCGGAAAGTGTCAAAATTGTTTATGAAAACACAGACGTTTCGGGTATATGACCCTTCTTCAGTGTGAAAAAAAAAACGTTAAAATACGCAGTATATTTGTAACTAGGTTAGATGGGCATGGGCACGTAGAAAAGTTGCAAGCGCTGTTCAAATGTAGCTGAAAAAATTATTTATGTGTACCTAGCTGAAAAATCAGCCTCATCTCCTGTTGTTTTTTTACGACTATTTTGCAGAATGCAAAATAGGAGTTTTGTTAGGTGAAACGCAGTGAAGCGGTGAGTGATGAGATAATTACAGCTAAGTCAAGAGCATGTGGTGCGAGCATTTTCCTCTTTGAATTGTTTTAAAACAACCTAGAAAGCTATTGTTGTCCTTGTTACGAAATGAACCTGGGCTCCTGACAAGCATGGGTTTTAATAACATGTTGCATGCAATGTGTGAATATTGAGCAAAATAATAAAGGTTAAGTGCACGCTATGGCCTGTCACGCACGAATTTTCAAAGTATTTACACTTTGTTCTCAATTTTCTCATTTCTTCGCAAGCCTTGTGGTATATCATTACTAGAAAAGATCAGTTATATAATGTCTTTTCAAAGAATACCAACTAAATGTTCGCCTATGTTTAATGAACAGATGTCATGTCAAGACTCGTGGTTTGTCACGAAAGACATTTATATAAGCAGACATTGCTCCTGTTGAGTGTGCCATCAAACAGTGATTAAAATTGCACTACTGCTGCGCAGAAAGCAACATTAACTATTTTTCAAGTAAAATTACCATTAACAAGTTTGGACGCTTAACAGAAGCACACAATAAAACGTTGACAACCATTTGGCAGTAAATGCATGGATATCACACTTGTATCATTCCTTTAGTAAAACTATACTGCAACTTACGTTCAACTATGTTTATCAACTTTTAAGACTCGTGGTTAAGTGACGAAAGACATTTACATAAGCAGTCATTGCTCCTGTTGAGCGTGGGATAAACATTACTTTTGTCTCTTGAACTACAATACTTGTTACGTACTTATTAGCTTCTTGGAATAATAAAAACACGTCGGAGGAAAAAAAAAAGAAAAAAAAAGATCGTGCGCATGCCAGCCATTGTGTTGAACTCTCTCTCTCCATGCTTTCCAACCCAATGCATTGAAGTAACTTAACACACAAAGCACACATGTATATATGTGTAGAGCGTTATGCATCATTGTATTGCGGATTTTAAGAGGTTTAAAGAAGGGACAGCAGAAATAAATTTATTTTTGGAACAAAATTAAAATATTTTCATCTTTTCTACTTATACTGATGCATGTTCTTCATCATGGATGCTGGATGTTGGTGCCACTGCACAAATGTATACCATGCACCTGGACATCTGTGATACTGTGGCCCGTAGAATTGAAATGTTGAGACACAAGAAACCCAGCATTGTTCTTGCATATGCTTCGCAAATTCTCACCAAATCGACTTCTGAGGGTTGCCCAGTTTCACCGATGTAGAGATGGGAGCATCTGTGACAGGATATGCAGCACACAAGATTTTCTCACATGCATGTCAAATGTTTATGGATTTTAAAGGTGCATTTAGGACCTGGTATCTCAGTGAGAGGATTGAGGTACTCACAGGTGTTGCAACAGGCTGCTCAATAGAGGAGTTGTCCGTGGAGCATACCAGCCTGTTTCTTAGTCTGAGGTCGTGTTTGTGTGTCACAAAAGGTGCTTTAGCTTGTGGGAAGATGCCATGTGTTTGCTAATCCGTTGATAGAATGCAAAAGTTCTGAAGTAGATACTGTTTAATTTGGGTGTTAAATTGGTGGTATGTGAGGATGGCAGGCATCTGGACGACTGATTTTTTGTGGTTTCAGCTTCGTAGAAGCGAAACCCATATTGTCATCGTGTTGTAAGTAAGTATGTAATTCGGAAAGCCGACGTAATGCCGATGAGACGCGGACGCCCCAGTCGATGGTTTATTGACATGTCCGAAGTATTTTCGTGACAAGCGTTTTATCATGGGCCTGAGAACAAGGTTGCGAATTCGCAGTCGATATTTCTTCGCAGATAACATGTGAAACAACGTTTGTTTATGCATTTCTCTGGGCGGTGGATTTCGGAGGAAAGTTTCATTAGCAATAGTTTTGTGCTATTTTAGTCTGGGAACCAGACAGAGCTCTCGATGAAGGAGATATTAATTTCTTGATGTGATTTGTGCAGTACTTTTTGAGAAACCACTTTCGAGCATGTTAAGCGTAAACACTGTAGACAGGGCGAATCAGCCATGCGGAGCATGCAATTTTTCTCCTCAACACTTTCTAAATGCTTCCCAAGAGACTAACATTGATCACAATTGTCAGGTTTTCCAAAGAAACGGCCCTTTCATACCTTTCAAAGCAAGTGATGCCAGCTTTTGTTATCCTAAACAGCTCTTGTTACCATGTAATTAAATATGCAAAAATTTGCTCTCGCTGTTTTAAAGCGAAGTTCATAACAAACAGGGAACAAAACTATTTTGCGCTTTGAAATACCTTTCAGAAGGGATGCTTCTTGATGTGATTTGTGCAGTACTTTTCGAGAAACAACTTTCGAGTGTTTACTTGTAAACACAGTAGACAGGTCGAATCAGCTCGCAAATATGCAAATCATCCATTCGCGTGCAATTTGTCACGCATTCCCATATGTATGATTTTTGGGGGGTTGAAAGTAGTACTTTTCAAAAGAGAGACTATTGTAAGTGATTTCCTTTTCAAGCTTTTAGACTGTGAGAAAATTTTACATACCGGTAATTGTAACAGACAAAACATACATGTAGCTGAAACCACGTGCACTCCCGCGAGTGCTACTTTTTTTATCTGGATGACTGATGGTCCCTATGCAGATCATGCTCGAGGGAAGTACATGGATAACCACGCTGTGTAAAGAATGTACATTTGGACAGTGCGCACACAAGTTCTCTATGTGCGCGCGCCTATCTAATGTAGTTACAAATATACCGTGTATTTTAACAGTTTTTTTTTCACACTGAAGAAGGATCATATATACACTGTACCTGAAACGTCTGTGTTTTCATAAACAATTTCGACACTTTCTGAGGTTTATACCTTCCAATATCGCTTCAGTCATTTTTAACCAAGTGTCACGCATCAGCAATGGCTTTTTAGTTTACCCCTATGCTAATCATCTTAGTTCAAGATTTTAGTTTTTACGATGCATGTGTCTAAAACATGAGGCCAGAGCTTATCCCAGTTTCAGTAGCATGAAGCAACTAGGAGTATTTCTACTCCCCCCTGGATGGGATGCTAGTCCATCATAGGGTTACCCCCAGCAGTAAATTCACTACTACCCATTTATACACCTGGGTGGCCATGGAGAGAGGTACTATGAGAGTAAAGTATCTTGCCCAAGAAAACAATGCAGTGACCCCGGACAGGCTCGAACATGTAATTGTTCCAGAGTCCAGCACATAACCATTAGGCCACTGCGCCTCCTATGTATGTGTACAAGACCTATTTTACGGGGTACCTGTTTTTTGAAATAAAGTTTTTATTCATTCATTTCCATTTTTTGTTCATTGTTCAGATAAACGGAAGTTAGGCAGTGATTCCCTGAAGGAATATTACAGAGGATCAATAGATGTTCTACCTACTTGTGACCTGAAACTCTTACTGGAAAATGATTTTAATGACTATTATAAGTACCTGGCACAATTAAGGTGAGAAGATTTTTCTTGGTCTTTTTGTGGAATAACCCAATAAACTATAGTTTGTTAGTATATTAACTATGCTCAATCAGATGAGCACTGCATTGCTTTCATTTTCATTATTTAGCAATGCAACAGCGAAAAGTAGTTTAAAGGGACTGTCCTCTGTTGTTGCACATGAACATATCAGTCAGATCACAACAAAAATGAGTCCTCTGAATCAGTTAAAGAAACTATTTTCAAATTCTGAGCATTGAAATTAGCACGACATACACTCTGATGATAATTATATCTTTTGCAAAGATTCATAATTTCTGTGATACAGGAAGATGGGGTCAAGGCATTATGGTTGATTGTGGCCCATTTTAAGCAATAAAAAAATTATACAAGCAGGAATGTTGGGTGTTTATTATTCTCACTCCTGGTTAAATGATAGCAGAAATGATTTCTTACAGTAGCATAATTCTGATGTATTTTTTTGGGCAACTTGCAGAAATCTCTGCAAGAAAAAAATTTCCAATGGCCAATGAAAATCTTTGTGAGATTCTGCCAGGAATCTCACAAAGATTATGAATTTGTGATTGTGTTTGTTGCGCTGAATTTTTGTTGTGTTTCAACTGTAGCCTTCATTTTCTTAGTCTCCTTCGCAGCCGTTGGTCGTGCTCGTCACGCAACGCGCTCTCCCCCACCAATGGCTGCTTAAACCAGAACCACATTCCTTTCCATAGTTGAGCCAATCACAACTTTGCTCACATTTTTCTGAGCTAGTCGCGCCAAAAGTCGCCGACTAAACCAATCAAAAGTTGCGTCTTATCGTGACCCTAGAGTTGGCAACGTCAAACGCTTGGCAGTTCGCCGCCTTTTGAATTTGACACACGCCAGACATCGAATAAAACAAAGATCCACCTAAGTAAAACACGTCTGATATGAAACCTTATGTCCAAAAGAATTAATTCGAAGTACAACAGGAATCTAAGCACAAGTTTTGAAGCAACATAACAGCTTTTCAGTTAACAAAAAGTGTCACGTTTTTGCCGATAGATGTCAAAGCAACTGGGGTTGAAACAAAAGGAAAGGAATTTGGTCCGGGTTTAAGTAGCCATTGGTGGGGGAGGGAACGTTGCGTGACGAGCCCAAACAACGGCTGCTATCATTTTCTTGGCATATGAGTTCATTATGTCATGAACACTGTAGGCACTCAAATTAAACATAAAATAACATACTCACTACATCGTTATACATAAATAAAAATAAATGGAGAGATTACAATCAAAACAGCTCGAGTGTTCCTATCAAGGGTAAATTAACGGGTAAATAGCACTTCAGTTAGCTTACATGGCACTCCGGTTAGCCTAAATAGCACTTCAGTTAGCCTACATGGCACTCCGGTTAACCTAAATAGCACTTCAGTTAGCCTACATGGCACTCCGGTTAGCTTAAATAGCACTTCAGTTAGCCTACATGGCACTCCGGTTAGCCTAAATAGCACTTCAGTTAGTCTACATGGCACTCCGGTTAGCCTAAATAGCACTTCAGTTAGCCTACAATTAGCTTAGGTAGCTCGCAGTTTGCCCTTTTATTGGGGTTGCCTCACATGCCTTGCATGCCTTTGCTGCCTCGCATATTAATTTTGTAAGACTTGTTCCATCTGTGCACTTTCTTAAATTGGGAATAATTATTTATAACCGAAGTACACATGCATTCCTTAATAGTTTGGTGAAGAGTTCAGTAGAGAAGAAAGGAAAGAAGAAAAAAACGAATGGGTTTGCAAATAAATTTAAAAACACAGAGGTGAGCTAGCATTTTGACAGTAATATTTTTACTCTCAGTAACAAGTTCATGTATTAAGTGAAGCAGCATTACACACCCTAACCTGAGTTATGCAATAAGGGAAGTAGCAACACACCCTAAACTGAGTTATGCAATAAGGGAAGCAGCAACACACCCTAAACTGAGTTATGCAATAAGGGAAGCAGCAACACACCCTAACCTGAGTTATGCAATAAGGGAAGCAGCAACACACCCTAAACTGAGTTATGTAATAAGGGAAGCAGCAACACACCCTAAACTGAGTTATGCAATAAGGGAAGTAGCAACACACCCTAAACTGAGTTATGTAATAAGGGAAGCAGCAACACACCCTAAACTGAGTTATGCAATAAGGGAAGCAGCAACACACCCTAAACTGAGTTATGCAATAAGGGAAGCAGCAACACACCCTAATCTGAGTTATGCAATAAGGGAAGCAGCAACACACCCTAACCTGAGATATGCAATAAGGGAAGCAGCAACACACCCTAACCTGAGTTATGCAATAAGGGAAGCAGCAACACACCCTAACCTGAGTTATGCAATAAGGGAAGCAGCAACACACCCTAACCTGAGTTATGCAATAAGAGAAGCAGCAACACACCCTAACCTGAGTTATGCAATAAGGGAAGAAGGAACACACCCTAACCTGAGTTATGTAATAAGGGAAGCAGCAACACACCCTAAACTGAGTTATGCAATAAGGGAAGCAGCAACACACCCTAAACTGAGTTATGCAATAAGGGAAGCAGCAACACACCCTAACCTGAGATATGCAATAAGGGAAGCAGCAACACACCCTTAACTGAGTTATGCAATAAGGGAAGCAGCAACACACCCTAAACTGAGTTATGCAATAAGGGAAGCAGCAACACACCCTAACCTGAGTTATGCAATAAGGGTGGCAGCAACACAACCTAAACTGAGTTATGCAATAAGGGAAGAAGCAACACACCCTAACCTGAGTTATGCAATAAGGGAAGAAGGAACACACCCTAACCTGAGTTATGCAATAAGGGAAGCAGCAACACACCCTAAACTGAGTTATGTAATACGGGAAGCAGCAACACACCCTGAACTGAGTTATGCAATAAGGGAAGCAGCAACACACCCTAAACTGAGTTATGTAGTAAGGGCAGTGACATGCCCTAACAAATTATGCAGTAAGGGTGGCAGTGACACACCTAACCTGAGTTACATGACTGTATGCAATAAGGGTGTGGCAGCAACACACCCTAAACTGAGTTATGCAGCAATGGTTGCAGTAACACACCCTAAACTGAGTTATGCAATAAGGGTCGCAGCAACACATCCTAAACTGAGTTATGCAATAAGGGAAGCAGCAACACACCCTAACCTGAGTTATGCAATAAGGGAAGTAGCAACACACCCTAAACTGAGTTATGCAATAAGGGAAGCAGCAACACACCCTAAACTGAGTTATGCAATAAGGGAAGCAGCAACACACCCTAACCTGAGTTATGTAATAAGGGAAGCAGCAACACCCCCTAACCTGAGTTATGCAATAAGGGAAGCAGCAACACACCCTAACCTGAGTTATGTAATAAGGGAAGCAGCAACACACCCTAAACTGAGTTATGCAATAAGGGAAGCAGCAACACACCCTAAACTGGATTATGCAATAAGGGAAGCAGCAACACACCCTAAACTGAGTTATGCAATAAGGGAAGCAGCAACACACCCTAAACTGAGTTATGCAATAAGGGAAGCAGCAACACACCCTAACCTGAGTTATGTAATAAGGGATGCAGCAACACACCCTAACCTGAGTTATGTAATAAGGGAAGCAGCAACACACCCTAACCTGAGTTATGCAATAAGGGAAGCAGCAACACACCCTAAACTGAGTTATGTAATTTAAGGGAAGCAGCAACACACCCTAAACTGAGTTATGCAATAAGGGAAGCAGCGACACACCCTAACCTGAGTTATGCAATAAGGGAAGCAGCAACACACCCTAAACTGAGTTATGTAATTTAAGGGAAGCAGCAACACACCCTAAACTGAGTTATGCAATAAGGGAAGCAGCGACACACCCTAACCTGAGTTATGCAATAAGGGAAGCAGCAACACACCCTAAACTGAGTTATGCGATAAGGGAAGCAGCAACACACCCTAAACTGAGTTATGCAATAAGGAAAGCAGCAACACACCCTAACCTGAGTTATGTAATAAGGGATGCAGCAACACACCCTAACCTGAGATATGCAATAAGGGAAGCAGCAACACACCCTAAACTGAGTTATGCAATAAGGGAAGCAGCAACACACCCTAAACTGAGTTATGCAATAAGGGAAGCAGCAACACACCCTAAACTGAATTATGCAATAAGGGAAGCAGTAACACACCCTAAACTGAGTTATGCAATAAGGGAAGCAGCAACACACCCTAAACTGAGATATGCAATAAGGGAAGCAGCAACACCCCCTAAACTGAGTTATGCAATAAGGGAAGCAACAACACACCCTAACCTGATTTATGCAATAAGGGAAGCAGCAACACACCCTAAACTGAGTTATGCAATAAGGGAAGCAGCAACACACCCTAACCTGAGTTATGCAATAAGGGAAGCAGCAACACACCCTAAACTGAGTTATGTAATACGGGAAGCAGCAACACACCCTGAACTGAGTTATGCAATAAGGGAAGCAGCAACACACCCTAAACTGAGTTATGTAGTAAGGGCAGTGACATGCCCTAACAAATTATGCAGTAAGGGTGGCAGTGACACACCTAACCTGAGTTACATGACTGTATGCAATAAGGGTGTGGCAGCAACACACCCTAAACTGAGTTATGCAGCAATGGTTGCAGTAACACACCCTAAACTGAGTTATGCAATAAGGGTCGCAGCAACACATCCTAAACTGAGTTATGCAATAAGGGTTGCAGCAACACACCCTAAACTGAGTTATGCAATAAGGGCAGAGACATGCCCTAACCTAAGTTATGCAATAAGGGAAGCAGCAACACCCCCTAACCTGAGTTATGCAACAAGGGAAGCAGCAACACACCCTAAACTGAGTTATGTAGTAAGGGCAGTGACATGCCCTAACAAATTATGCAGTAAGGGTGGCAGTGACACATCTAACCTGAGTTACATGACTGTATGCAATAAGGGTGTGGCAGCAACACACCCTAAACTGAGTTATGCAGCAATGGTTGCAGTAACACACCCTAAACTGAGTTATGCAATAAGGGTCGCAACAACACACCCTAAACTGAGTTATGCAATAAGGGCAGAGACATGCCTTAACCTAAGTTATGCAATAAGGGTGTCAGCAACACACCCTAAACTGAGTTATGCAAGAAGGGTCGTAGCAACACACCCTAAACTGAGTTATGCAATAAGGGAAGCAGCAACACACCCTGAATTGAGTTTTGCAATAAGGGAAGCAGCAACACACCCTTAACTGAGTTATTCAATAAGGGCAGTGACATGCCCTACAAATGAGCAATGCAGTAAGGGTGGCAGTGACACACCCTAAAGGGTGTGGTGGGGAAAAATAGAGAACTAATGGATAGTAAACTGCAAAGTGTTGAAATCTAGGATAAACAAAAGAGCTCTTAAAACCGAGTAGAGTAGTTAATGCAAAGTTCTTTGTGCAAATGGCTAAGTGTTTCTAGCTGTTTATCTCAAGAGAGACTATGAACAATGCTGACAGTTGCAATAAGCTCCAATTAGTTTACTCTAGTTTACAAATAAAATAACCATAAAATACTTCAAAGGTTAGATAGTAAATGTATCTTGGTTGGTTTCAGTTTAACCTCTTTGTTAGAGGAGCTCTTGATGAAGTACTTGGGAAAACTGAACATAAGTCTTTGGAACAAAAGGCTAACATTTGTAAGTAAAATTCATCTTCATAAATAGCTTACTGTATTTTGTGAAATAAGCAGAATAAAAATGACAAAAGGAATTTGGAAAATGAAGTCAATGACAGTCAATCTAGGTTAACTAAACAAAAATTGGGATGTGTGGTTCCAGAAAATATTCATCCCCCCTCCCCCCATTGGAAAAATATTTGGTTTGCACCCGGACCTTTGGAATTTTTTGTTCCAAGGGGTTGTTTATGACCCCCACCCCTTGAAGAATCACAGTGGTTTCAGTTTCACAAAGGTGCTAGCAATAATCTAATCATGTCAGCATTCTACATGTACACTTCTCAATATCTTCAAGACATCATTGTCAAGTAAAAAGGTGAAGGTCATTTTATGCTTAAATAGACCTACAGTTAAGCTGACAGAACAAAATTTATCATGACAAGAAAAAGTCACAATTATAAAAACACAGGGTTTGTATGGGTCATGGAAAACCTGGAAAGTCATAGAAATGTAGAATTTCATTTTCTAGGCCTGGAAAGTCATGAAATTTAAGTGTGGGCTGTGGAAAGCCATGGAAAATTATGTTTATTACAATGTACAAAAGAAGTTAGATTTTTTTGAGAAGAAAATAGTAAAAACATACCCAAAATTAAAGATGATTTCAAATAAAATGGTGAAATTTAGGCCATAGAAAACTTTGAGAAGTCATGGAAAAGGTCATGGAAAGTCATGGAATTTCAAAAGCTGCAAAGAGTACAAACCCTGAAACAATGTTTAACGTAGAGCGAGCCTATAAAAAGGCCCTGTCTAGCACTTTGTTGGCTTCAATTTTAAAAAGTCGTGTCAGAGTAACGGTCGTGAAAGAGAAGAGCTCCGCAAATTTTTCTTCTTAAATGCGTTCCCAGTTCATTTATATGGAATTGACAAGCTAATATACAATATAAACTACCAATAATTCTTTCCATACAAGCTAAAAGAAAATTTAAACAGAATTTATGCAATAATCCTGACAATTCAAAATTGATGTCCACCATGCACAAACACTGTTACAACATGAAAGCTCAAACAGATAATGCTAAACACATCGTTTCAGTATTTTGTTTTTATTGTTCAAGGATTCAAACAACAAAGATAAAAATGCTTTGGAAAAATCTCTACATTTCGAAATTTGGCGAACTAGGAGCTATAATGCTCTTTACAAATGTTCTTGTTGTACTATCGTGAAACGGGAACAATAACCAAATTCAATATTGAAGCGACAACATTCAAAACTACAAGTTTCGTTTGCTCTTTGGCTAGCTTTTATGTGGCATATCCTTGACTGAAACCTTATTTTTCAGCAATAAGCGGATTAAGATTTCAGAAAATGAATTTATAAATATTTATTTGTTTACTTGCAACGCATTTCTCCAATGTAATTGTATTCAGTATTGGCACTAAGCTCAGGTCGCTTGCGGGCAGGAAATTCCGTGATTTCGCAGAACAGTGACTGATAGCGACAGGTATCTTTCACTATTTCTAAACCTCGCTTTCGATTGTTTGCACCCAAACAACAAAACAGAGAATTTTATACATGAGAATCTTGATGCTATTTCTTGTACTGCTTTGAATCTTTTTTTAGTTTAGAAAACGAGATACATGTAAGTCTGGATCACGCCACACCAAAAGCCAGTTGATTGCATTTCCCAACCAAAGAAATCGTCTCATTGGAATTTGTGATTGGCAGGGATTGGCAGGCTGAACAGTTCAGCCTCGTTATATAGGATCGTTCTGTGTTTAATTAAACAAACAATTTTGCTTTTAAAATTCAGCCAGATTCAATTAAAACAAAATTGTTAATTTGACACTGACGTCTTGAAGATGTTGAAAGGTTGTGTATTCTTATTCTTGTGTAATGCAACAAGTTGATAATGTTTACAACGACATGCGCTGTTCAAAGCTATGAATTTAATTATGATAATGCAATATGTTCCAGCACAGGGGACACAAAGCTGAGAGCAATAACATGTAATTACTAATACAAAAGACTTTGAAAAATATATTCTCATGAATATTTTGTTTATTGTTGGCCTCAGTTGTCGCAGTCTGTATATACATTTATACTCTTTAAGTAAATACATACAAAATGAAGGCAAGGATCCAGTGGGACCTCATATTAAGCATTAATTTTATTGGTCCAACGTATGTTTTTGTTGTTGATTTGCGGTATTGTTACTTCACAGATAACCATCTATGGAAATGCTATCCTTTTATACATGGCATTGAAACATTGTTTTCAACTCTCTTGTTTGGGGTATGTATTGTTACAATTTAAAGTATCTTGGACAAAACTGTATCACTTACCTTAACTGTTCTCACAGTGTTTCTTTGAAAGTGCTCCTGTGATCAATTTTTTTTTGAATTTCATTTTCTTACATTTTTGTGAACAATTAGACTTTCTTACTCATCTTGCCAAGTTTTATTATTTTAACACCCTTCTAAAATAGTTCAATCGGTCATCTTAAAGTAGATTGTTTTCTCTGTCATGCAAGAAAAATATAAAATCGAAAAACCATTCAGTGAATGGCATCAAGAAAATGGGATGTTATAGGAAATAAGTAAAGAAGTTATTTCTCCAAGTTTAAGGTCTGTGCGCTATTCCCCAAACTTCAGATATTTGTCAAAACGTTTTGCACAGATTTACAGAGCCCAGTATGGAGCCACCATATTGGTGTACCTCCGTGGTACAATATGGTGGCCAGAAAATACTTTTAATTAAATATCTCAAACTTACTGATTACATGCCACTGATTATCTGTACTGGACAAACAAACATTTACAAAACATATATTTCCTGTTACTTTAATTAACTTCTCCAATGGCTAAAAATCACAAAATAAATTAATATTTTTTGGACAAACACAATCGTAACTGTATGTCATGTACATGCTTTAACTCTGAAATTCAAAGTGCACTGATTTCCAAACTAAGGATGCTACTGAGCCGAAGAGTTGTAAACAGATATAATTTTAGTACCTCTTATGCCTGTCTCTTTAGTTTTGGATTTTAATACCTAATGATGTCATGTGAAAATGATTTATGCCAATTTTAGGCAGATTCAAGTCAATAAGTGTTACAATTTAATGGAGTAAAATCGACTTTATCAAGCACTTTTTTTGGTGAGTGAGATTGAAAACGGTGAAAAGCCGGAAGAAAATAATGCCATTTTGTCCACCATTGTATAAACGAACATGCTTGTCTCAATTGTCACCCACTCTTGTCCCAATGTTTCATCATTACTGCTTATACTGCTGCTCTTACTTGAATACTTCATACTTGCTCATACTTCATCATGCAAAACACTCTTGTCTCAAAGAGACCTTTGATCCTATTTCTGTGCATGCATGATTCTTCCAATTTTAATTTATGGTTGTGGGACTTTGCTCTGTGGCCCTTTTTGAGCCTTTGATGTCATTTTCTCCCATTCGCAATCAAGCCTTGGAACAAGGTTGATTATAATGGTGGCTGTTAACTCTCGGAAATAAAGGTTTAAATAAAATGATTTCTGTTGTTCATAATGGATTTAAATTTGAAACGATGAGTAAGGAGGTCTCATGGTACACAAAAATAAAAAAAAAATGAAAATAAAAGGTGTATCACATGCAGCCTTTCTTTGCTACCTCTGCCCCATCCTCATTGTTTTCAACCAAGAATTGAGTACAAAATATGTAGACGCAACCTTCTGATTGAAATAATAATTAATGGGGGAGGAAGGGAAGGTTCAAAATTGGAATGTTTTTGGTTGTGGGATTCAAGAAAGAGTATTATTTGTGCAAAATTTACATTTGTCTCAACTTAATTGTTTTGTCCATGATTGTAACTTAATTTTAAGTAAAATCTAAGTTCTAAATTAAAAAAAACAATTAAAATAATTTCACTTGAAGGTACTGTAGTAGACATGTATAGCAATAAGGTCAGGGCTCGACACTAACTTTTCAACTTACTAGCCTAGTGGCTAGTGACAACTTAGATGTTACTAGCCAAAAAAAATTTTCACTAGCCACGCGGTGATGTCTCCAGTTAAATATCTTCTTATATCCATTATGCCCGGGATTATAGAATTTTAAGAAAAAGCAACAATATTCACGTCTCAAACCGCTTGACACAGTCGGCACAGCTTGTGTCACGCTTGACTGGTTTAAACGCAGCGAACGAATTTATCATCTCAATGAATTGCGCTGGTTTTAATTTTGTTCAATGGCCTTGTGTTTTCCTTACATCAAATCTCTCAGGCCGACAGCTCACAAAGGAAAATCCAGAGATTTTCCCGTTAAGACTTTCAGGACTCTGTTTTTCTGTGAGACTTCTTTGGAAAAATATCGAGACACCGAGATGTCATTGTTAACACTGTCAGGTCTTCTTTACAAACAGGCGCCGGGGTAGAAACGTTTCAAAAGCAAAACAACTATCTGAACAATACTGCAAACTGTTGTTGGCGAAATTCAAATGCTAAAAACGGCTGATTTAAATTTGGAAGGATATAAATCTTTCTCTAATTATTTTTGTAGTGGCAAGCTTTGTCAGCAGGGCTCGACACTAACGGTAGCCAACTAGCCACAGACTAGTAGAAATTCAGTTTTGGCTAGTGGGTTTTCGATTTCTACTAGCCACTTTGGCTAGTAAACAAAATGAAATTGGCCGAACTAGTTTCTGTCATTCACAAGGAAGCCATACGCAAACAATTTTCTCGTAATTTCTTTCTTGTTGACATACCATATTACTGGGCATTGCTGTTCAGCACGTATGCAAATTTAAGACTGTTTACTTTTCGTTGCGTGGCATTTGACAAACAAGACAGCATTTTCTGAAAGCACACATCGATGTTCTTTTTTGTTTCGAAATTAGTAGAACAAAACACGAGCTTCTCCTGATTAAATCATGCGCAAAATCGTGCGGAACTATAAAGGGATAACATTTCATTTTGCGTAACAACACACCAATCAGGTTTGAGGTACTATCAGAACCAATGAAATTGCAGTTTATAAAGGGGATTGTAATTTGACACAGTTGTAAGCGAGCGATTTCATTCGAAGATTTTCGATTTGTAGGAGGCGGAATCGGTGAGTTGTGAATTAACCCTGGATTTGAAACCCTCGCCTGCTCACAATGCACATGCCGCCAGCAAAGACCCAACACTAAATTTTGTTATTCAAGCGTTCCTTGACGGGCTAGTTTCGATGACCGTAGTAGAAATTGCATAAAGCATTTGCACAAAGCAGATTTGAAGAATAATGTTCTCATTGTGATGTTAATACTGTGTCATAAAAATTGCAAGGAATCTTCTTCAGAGTGTGTTGTGGCATCTTGTTTTAAGAGTTTGTGACAAGGAAACTTCTTAAATTTAATACTGCTTGAGACTCCGTGTCGCCAACTGAAAACCGCAATTAATTTAATTAGTCTCTTTAGCATCTTGCTCCTGCGATTAGCTGACTCTCGGGCAAGTGGCGTTTATGTTTATACCTTAAACACACCACGTTTAGACATTTAATTAACCGGTATGGGTATTGACATTAAAATGGTTTTGCTTTTAAAAATTATTGACTACGATTGATAGCGGCAACAGGCTAGAATAAGAGCCTGTCATTCCGTGACAGTTTGATAACTAAAATTATTTAGTTTGTGTTCCTGTTTGTTAAATGAAAATTTACTTTACGACTGGAAACAAATACTCCAGGTGTACTACACTTTAAAAGCTTTCCTAAAAATATAGTTTTTGATTTGATTCGTTTATTACTTTGTTTATTACTTTTCGATTACTCAATGGAGACATGGTGTTTTCAAGAAAAACAAAAGTGTCATGTTATAAAAGTGAGATAAACAAAAGTGTCTTGTTACATGCGTTTTAAATAAACAAAGGTATCGTTTTACAGTGTTTGACAAAAACACAAAAGCATCCTGTAACAAACAAAAGTATCGCGTTACGGTTGTAAAAAAGCTAGCAACAAAATAAGCGCTAACAGAATAAGCCATTTCGTGACATTTTGACAATTAAATTAGTTCTTGTTTTTTCTAAACGATAAAAATTTACTATTGAACGAAACAGTTTTGACGTAACATATTGCACGTAAAAATTATTTTGTCTGCAACATTTTTTTTTTCAAAAAATGCCTCTTAGTCGTAGCAAGGGGCTATGTAGTTAGTGATGCACCATGCACAAATATCTCAACCATCCCAACAGGACTAACATCCAGTCTTACCCCAAGCAACCCAATCAGTTGAAAAAATAACTCCTGCATGCTTAGCGTGCCCATGTTTTTACCTTGCTGGAATAAAAAAAGTAAAAGATTTGAAACCAAATCCATTATTTTTCACAATTTTACTACTTTGAGCAAGAAGATTCAAGAACCTCAACTCTTTCCTTTTGTTACAACAACAACAAAAAATACCAAGGCTATTGACATATTCATATGTCAAATCCTGATAAAGATGAAATGTTCATTTGTCACAAACATGGACTAAAGAAAAAGCCTGAGTCCCTGATGGGAATCAAACCCATGGCCTACCAGATACCGGTTGGGCACTCTAACCACTGAGCTACAAGAGACTCTTGGTGAGCTGTAGGCCATTTACCAGGTTCATAAATTGACAGTTCAAATATGTAACTTAACTTCTGCACGTGTGTGTAGCACAAATTTACTTGTCCTTGAAAGAATGATACGACAAGCTAAGGAGCACAAAGGGTTATCAGAAACAAATGTAATTTTTATAGCCTTTGTGTTCTTCATATAAAGTAACTAGTTGTAGTCCATGTTCAATTAACAGTCCAATTAACAGCTTCCATACATCTTTATAAACATAGTATTCACACACAGATGATGTGGAATTAAACTTTCAATGTTGTTTTCCCAACATGACTGGTGTCCAAACCTCTCTCATTGAATGACTGCATGATTACTAAGCAATCATTTTGTATCCTTTGCATTTGCTGTGCTTGCAATATTTCTGTTCAAATTTCCTTGTTTTCTGTGCTTTAGTAATAAAGCCAACATCTTGTCAAAAGGGCATCTCTATTGAAAGACATTGTTAGTAGAGAAGTTGTAAAAGGCATTTTAAGAGTTGATTAGTGCTGTGCAGCAAATACATGGCATAAGATTTGCTTTTGGCCAACCTTTTTTATCATTTTGTTGATAAACAACACATTTCTTTACAAAAATAGAAGATTAAGCCATCATTACCTAAGAAATAAGTTTTTAAATTTGTAATTTATATTTACAAGGTTTATTTTTTTCACTGCATACAATAACAACATTTATTACAACACTATAGAGTTAAATTGCATAAGGAAAAGTGAAGTGTTAACAGCACAGTGGAAGAATACCAAAGAAATATTAAATACTTCGGTAAATTCAATGCTCATTTGATCATTTGTGCATAATTTTGTAACAATTGATTACTTTAAATTGTTTATTTTAGATAGTGCTCTCGAATACTTTCTATTTTTTGTTGAACCAACTGATCTTGTGTGTCTTAAAAGCAATGTTTTTTTGTTTCATATTTGAGTTCTAATTTTTTTTTAAAGAGGTCAAAGTTGGGTTTAATTCCTGTGCGCCTACAGGTCTAAAGATAAGTTTTTCTAAAATTATTACATAGTTAACTAAATCTATTCCCTCCTTCAGAATTCCGATAACAATATCACGTAGGAGAGACATCTGCAAGTAGCCTGCCTTTTCAATAAGTTAACAGTCACTGTATTCTAAAAAGACTTTGAAAAAGAGCATTCAAACAGAATATGATTGGTAGTTTCTCAACTCACTTGACGAAAGGTGCAGTTTGGATAAAGGATAGAATTAAGCACCTTATGTTGAAAGGAGCGTACATAAGCTTCACTTGCAATCCTTTGAGGTAAGAGGTACGCCTCTGAAATTTGGTCTTCTCTCGGATTAAATTCTTGATTGAGCTTATCCCATTTTCTAGGTCTTTCATATTCGAGTTTTATTAAGTGACAGTAGTAGTTTCGACATTTATAATTTTGTTTGTCAATGACTTCCTCAAAGTCAGGTGTATTGCCATGTAAGTTCGGTTGGACAGATTGTTTAAGACCAGTCCAAACCAAAAAAATATGGTACAGTAGATTTTTTTATACCTTGAACCCTTGCTAACTTAACCCTCGCACTAATTCAAACCAAAATCAATTTCCCCTGGATTTCCATTATGCATTTACTGTAACGGACTAGCATTCCATCCAAGGGGAGTAGAAATAGTCCTAGTTGCTTTATGCTACGGAAACTAGGATAACTTCTGGCATGATGGTCCGCAAGGCTTGTATGCAGACTTTTTACAGGCACTTGTATGTAAGTAAGAATACCTTGCATGATCACACCAAATGTAAAATTAACGTATATTGTGTTAACAGTGCCTGTGTGTTTCTTTCAGTGAGCTAACTCCATGGTGCGAAGATTGTCTTAAGCAGTCACCATCTGAACAAAGGAAGAAAAGGTTGTTTCACTATTCTAATATTAGCAAATGGCTTGTTATTAAAGAAGCAATTGAGATTGTCATTCATGCATCCACCAACTCAAAACTGGACAGCTAGTTGATTTGCATTGGTAGTGGTTGAGGAGTAAATTATCTGATTTGAGTGTGACTGGTTAACATTGCTTACTGTAGTTGTTACAAAATTCCCATGAACTAGTGAGAAAAAGACTTCAGTTCGGTGCATTTTCCACTTATATCCAGGATGCTTTATAATTTACTTCATATTTGACAGCATTTGTGTTATGATTCATGTTTATCAATAAGTCCAATTTGTGATGTCTTTCAATTCATAAAGGTGTGTAAACTGTATCCCGTTGGTGGTCCATCCTGGACAAATCTAGTATTTACACATCTCTTATGGATGGCATTATTCACACTTAGAAGGTCTTGTGAGCTTATGGGCAGATGATGAATGTTGGCCTTTAATACAATTTGGACATCATCACTGAAAAATGCATTTCTCATACTCTTTCCTTATACTCCCACTTCCAATAATACCCAAAGCAGAATGATTGGGTTAATTGAACTCAAAATATGTATGAAAACGCTTAGAAATTTGAGTTTAAAATCAAAACTTGTACACATTACATGTTAAGGATACCGTATACCTCTGGAGGTATCTCACGTCTAAACGATATAACGCAGTCAGAATAAATTGTAGATAGCTAAAACCCCATATCAAATTAAAGCTTATTGAGCTGGCTTTCAATCTATAATTTTGTAGTAGAATGAATTGTCAATCTTTTAGGAACTTCGAAACACAAGCACCTGAGTGACCTCTTGAAGGCTACAAGTCAAAGCGAATTAAGTATTTCGCTAATTTGGTTTCCGGACCCCAAGTGCTAGAAAAACATGTCAGCATTTTGTCCTATTCAATTGCAATAAAAAGATACAAGATATGTTCCAAATAGGGCTAAATCACAGGGGAGTGATTGTACAAAAATCTCTTCAGTAGAAAAAGTATACAAAAAATTTAATATTAAAAATCACCAACACATTTTTGTTATTAACATGTTAAACTAGCTGCTTGCCAAATTCGATGTAGAAGGAGAAAATTCCTTTGGGTTTGTAACTCTTTAAAGTTTTGCATTCAAAGCGAAAAATTTACTTCAGAAAACAGCACCACATGAAGCTTGATTGCTACATGAAGCTTGCAACACCTTCTTGAATAACAAGGCCAATCAACTATCAAGAATGGCAGCTCTCGTGATAATTCCAGTAAAAACTGTCTCGCTTGAGTGCAAACACATCATATGGAATCATAGGAAGTTTTACTTCCAGTCAGTCAGTCAGTCCGTCAGTCCAATCTGAAGGTATACGGTAACCTTATAAGGCTGGTACATGGCACTAATGTATATAAACAAAAATCCTTGGAAAAGCGGGAAAATTGGCAGTGGTGGACGATCATGAGGGAGGACTACTCTATTCTAGTACCATGAATGCTGGTAGTGCCAACCCTTCTTTCCTACACTAAAATAATGCCTTAATTGCTTGCCTTAGCTTTGTTATGTCAATGCCACTTGATTTTTTTAAAATGTAACACAGATTCTTTTTCTTTTACAACAGGGCATTAGATTTAAAGAGCTGTATCCACAACGTTGTATTGTTCATGCACTTAAGATGGTTGGATTGCAAAAGAAGTGTAAGTACAGTGTAGTGCAATGCAAGAATATTCGCGTAGAGTGATTAGAACAGTTGTTGTTGATTACTGATATTTCAGCAACCCGACCAGAAGTCATCTTCAGAGTCAATCCCAATTTTGGTTTTGAGAAAGAAAGTTGCAATTTCAATATCCAAGCATTAATATAATAATCTTTGTGTTGACATGTACTGTCTACGACAACATAGACTTGAAAACCAATAATTGTAACTGTTTTTTTACCAGTCATTGCAGCTTCTTCTTGTTTTATAGTTGCATTTGTATATAATTATTATTTTGTGATTTTAATGGCAGGTACTTTTTTATTACTTGAATCCATTACCCTTTTGAGAAAAATATAGCATGTTTTAGCCATTTTTTCAACTTTGCTCCAAACAGATGAAAATCCTACAAAGTAATTACAAAAAACTGGTATAAAATTTAAAATGCTTACATCTCTGCTGGATTTTGCACAATTTAATTACTGTCTACTCTTTGTTTGAATTTTATCCCTTTGTAAGCATAGGAAGTAATGTTATGACTTCACTTTACTGTACCATACCATAATGCCCTAAAGTCTCCACCCATTCATAGATTGACCTAATATATTTCTTTTTATTTTAATAAAATGTAAAATAAATTAAGACAATGAAACATGATGCTTATCACCTTGTGGTATTGTAATCTAACTAGATGATCCTCTGATACATGTGAAATAGGCAGCTGGAAAGTCTTAACAGTAGCATTATATTCTGCTTCAAACACTTCACTCTTTGATTGGAGCACTTGTATTTATCTTCCCTCATTCACTTGTATGTACTGTATTGTATTTAGATTATTCATTAAGTGCTTTGCTCTTTTGAAAGTTATTACTATAAGGTTAGGCAGCTAAATCAAAAACCTGACAGCTGAGATAACTGTCTACATTAGAATTAAGTACTGTTTTAGTTGCATTCCATTCAGTGAGCTGGACATGACTACATGAATCAGTTGTAATGATCCAACCATCCATTGCAGCTGTTATTATTGGTGTTGGTCTAATTGTAGCAATAAATATTTTTAGTGTTCTTGTGCAGTACATTGCTTTTGGAGATTGATGAAAATTGGCAACCAATGCTATGTGAAAACTGCCTACTAAATTAAATGTCATTGAAATGAAAATGTCATTATTGTGGTCTCCTATTAAACACTGCCAATATCCTGCATTTTGTACATGTAGACACACTGTTTGTTTATGCATCTTTTGATTTCAGTTAAGTGAAGAGGCAAGAGTCTTTTCCATAGGCCAGTAATTTTATTTACGTTTTCCAGGTTGCAAATGTAGAATCAATATGCAGGAATTCATACAGACATCATATGGCAGCTTTGTTGTCTTTGTATTTTGACATGACACTTCTGTGTGAAAGGTACATGGCTGTATGTATTGTCTTGTCATTCTCTGTGTCTGATATTTTTGGAAACAGTGTTGTTGTTTTTTTTGTTAGATTTTTGGGACCTTAATTACTGAAAAGTGTTCTTATAAAAAACCATCAGCTACATGTATAAATTAATAAATAAAAATTTAGTACTAAAGCTGAACCTCTCTATCTTAAACTCAGTTATCTTGAACCCCTCACCCAAATCCATTTCAGTCTCTGGAATTTACTTTTTCAGTCATTTACTATATCAGCTATCTTGAACTCCCCTTTTTCTTGAAATATTTTTCATTTCCCTTGAGAGTTCTGATCTAGAGAGCAGGGTTCAACTGTTCATGTACATTCATTCAAGAAGTTATTTGTTTTTCATGTTTTGGGGTTCTAACCAATTCCTTCCTTTCCCTTTGTTAAAAGATAAGAGAGTTATTCTGGTTGTACTGTGCAGGGTTAAGTGGTTGTATACCTGACATTGTTTGGAGGGTTGGAGCTGGAAATAAGACTCTTTCTAAACCGGTGTTAATAAGTGTTCACTTGAGAAATGTGTAATATGTGTATGTTATCTTTTTTCTAGGGACAGTACTGAAGTTACAGCTGCTGGCAATTTACTCCTTCAAGTGTTAGGTAATGCTTGGGTAATTCCAAAGAATATTATTATCCATATGCTACTAGCATGGGTGGCAACAATATGTCCCCCCCCCCCCCTTCTTTAAGAAATTCCAAAATCCTCTGCCACCTTAAAATTCCATTTATGTTATCTCCCACTCCCTTTCGGAATTTCCACCTTTTCTTGAAACCCTTCAGATAAGGGAGAAAGTGATTAGGAATTATTATTATTCTTGAGTCTTTCAAGTGTTCTGGACCTTATCAAGTGCAAACAAACTGGCGAAGAATCACAAAGCCATTCTTTTTAAAAAATTCAGCCGTTTTGATTACATTCCACTGGAATTCCCAGAGTACAAAATTATTTTATAAAAGTTCTCCTTCTGGATTGTTTTTTTATAGACACTCCTTCTGATCAACTTATAATTAAGCATATGTGTAAAAATGATGTAAAACTGCTTTAGAAATCT